>JAGKTI010001486.1:20475-42500 GCA_018397915.1 Birgus latro | reverse complement strand
ATTGTGAGTCCTGACGGCGTGATACCCACAGATTGTCGGTGTTCCATCGAGGCCTCTCGTCCTAGTGTAGAAGTGACCGTGCGGACCTTCTTAACATTACACAAAGTGCCCCCTTCCATCTCTTTTTGTATTGTGAGGTCGAATATGTAATTGATTGGTCCATTTGAATAATCTATTCTTCCCAGGTGTAATGTTTAGTTGATAGCGAATTTTGGTATTCATATGTTATTGTTTCCCCTAAAAGTACAGATATTTCAAACTCCTTAAAATTTTAGTCAGTAGTATCTTTCTTTGAATAATCAATATATCAATCTATGTAAACTTTTGGGAATTAGGGCGAATGTTCCAGACTTAGAGGAGCTTTTGGTGGAGGTAGTGTCTCGGGGAGTTAGTTTCACGAGTCCTTTAGAGACCGTGAAAGTGCAAGTCATGCATGTGTTTGTATTATTTTTGAATACTGTATTAGGTTAAGAGGTGAAGTTCTGTATGTAAATTTATTGATCGAGCACATATCCACCTGTGTGCAAGATTATACATCATATTATAGTGTGGTAATATCCCAAGTATTCTATCAGCTGTGGTGAACACACGCTTGAAATATTTGAACCTTGTTACGTTAGTCTACCCTGTAATAATCTCAGTGGGGAAGAGAATTCATTTACTTCAGTTTTCTAGGATATTCATAGTCTGAAAAGTAATCTATGTTTATTTTTTGATCGAAATCTAGTTTTCTTACACTATGTTTAGAGTTAGTAAATAATAGATTAAGTTTTTATGTGTTTGATCTAAATTTCTGGGAAGTTTGTTTGTGAGATTGAGTGGCCCGCAAGGTGTGTTGCTACCTTAAGACTCACGCACTCTGAACTACTCACGCTACCCTGATCACTTAGTCGCAAGGCCTCAGTGTTCTATATCTTACCGTAGTGGGTCTAATCATTCTTTCCTGGCATACGCTGGGTGGTGGCAGAGTACTCTTGTAATTCTAATTCTTTGTGTTGGTATTTCATTCTATTTTCAGAAGTTAACAAGGCCCCTAAATTTTGCACCACGACACTGGTGGCTAAGTGATGGTAATATATTAATTTGCATTATTCATAGGGAACCTTCAAATTTCCGCAATTACACTGGTGTCAAATCGGTGGGATTTTCTATCAATTTAAATACGGAATTCAAATTCCGCCCTTACAATATTTCTCTACAGCCTCAATCCTCTCACCAATCATCTTCACATGGTCAACCATATGCTTCAACTGGCCATCCACATACTGCCTGTACTCCATCACCATTCTCTCACCAGTCTTCAGCTGGCCGTCCACACGCTGGCTGCACTCCGTCACCATTTCCTCACCAACTGACTTCAACTGGTCGTCCACATGTTGTTTGCACTCAGTCACACCATTGCTCACCTCATACTTCTGCTGCTCTAGCTTGGCATTTACTTCCACCTTGAACTGTGGCTGTTCTTCCTTCATTTCTCCCGTGAAAGCATGTAGCTGTCCTTGCATTCTCAACTGTAATTCCCTCTGTTGTTCCTCTGATGCCTCTTGAAATTGTTCATGTTATGCTATGTATTTGAGGGTCAACTACTTGTCCCTCAGATGCGTATGCGAGTGGTAGGAGCTTAACCTGCCACGTCTCTGAGGGTCGACTTCTTGCACCTCAAACACGCAGACTTATGGAAGGATCTTTTTTCAAGACTGGGTCAGTATACTAGGGAGAGGACAGGATACAAAAACACGGCAGTAACCAACTGACAAACATATATTCCAAAGTATGATCCCAGAGACAAATGTTACATATATCATTACAGAGGGATTTTTTTTTTTTTTTTTTTTTTTTATGTATCTGACTCTGGGCATAGGCTTCACAGGTTGCTGTCAAGGCCCAGCACTCCTCCTACATACCATACACCTCTGCATGTCACCACTTCAGTGCTAACACTCACCATCCATATTGAATACATGCTAGGGCTGTCTGATACAGGACTGGTGTATTGGTATTAGCGGGGGTAATTTTACGACATGTCGGTGGGTCTTCTGGTAGATCAGGAAAGCTCAATTTAACGAAATTGAAATCTTTAAACTGTTCCCTGCTCCAGCGAGGATTTGAGGGTTAGCTGGTGATTGGCTCTAGACAAGTTTACACAGACGTTAGATGACTCTCTACCTGCTGTTGGAATGTATGGTAGGTAGTATGAACACAGTATTCACAGCACTTCTGTTACACTGGTGTATTTAGCAAGTATGACTATAATGACCTCTATACCAACAGTATTATAGCACTGGATGGCACTGGTACACTAGTTACACTGATATATTTATCCTCGTGGAGATGCGCGCGGGGATAGTGTTGTGGTATCTCACTGAGAGGGGGGGGGTGGACTGAACTATTTCACCACTAGGGAACACTCCGGAGGGCAGTAGGTGTACTTCTAGCTTATCTTACGAGGGTGCTGATCACTGTGGAGGGATAAGTTAATATCTGATATACAAGGAGTGGCACTATTTTCTCTATGTTAATTTGGTGTCCACAAGCATTTTATTATTTAGTTACACTGGTGGAGGAGAGCTTTACTAATATAGCCAAAGGACTGCACTGTGCTCTGTACGTTGTACACCATCACTGTGAATACACTAAAGCTCGTCCAGTCCTACGTACTGTGGCACTCAGGGATATTATTTGAGCCAGTTCACTGAGATAGAATACACTATGCATTACGATCACGGCTGGGGAATTCACTGGTCCATATTGGGCACACTTATATGACACTTTTCACTTTCACTGCTTGGATCGTCTCTCAGTATCTCTGGCCAGTGGTGTTGTGGGAGGCTTGCCCTTCCGGGAGCCCCTGGGAGGTGTGTGGGGCTCAGGACTGGGGCCAAAGAGGGAGAACAGATGGGCCTGATGCTGGCTCCGGGGAGTGCTGGACTGGGCCCTCCGTCAGGTAGGCCTCGACCTGGAGTCCTGGGTAGGCCCCGGGGAGTCTGAGGGTCGCCGTCTGGACAGGACTGCGGCAACTGCTGGAGGGAGGAGTCGCTGACAAGGTCATGTCACAGCAACCTTGGGCTGGGGACGTCGCTGACTGGACACGTCACTCGCGCCTCGTGTGGTGGGGCCTCTGCCTGGACAGCTGCACTGGTGGGAAGGGCTGGAGAGAGCCAAGACCCTGGATAGGGCCTTGCCAGTGCTCCTCCAACAAGGGGTATCCCCCAGACTCCTCTTCAGAGAGAAGGAGTTCATCCCGCCCGGCCGCAGGAAACGGGGTGGGCCAGACAAGGGACTTCCCCAACCGGAGACACCCTAAGAGCAGAGGATGAGGAGCGGACGATGGCCTGCTCAGCTTCCCCCGTGCAGACGATGGCCTGCACGGCGGTTCCTCTGCCCCGTCGGACTACAGGGAAAACATGAGTCTAAGCTTGCTCTTCCCTGCCTCCTGAAGGGGAAAGGTGGTCTCCTGTAGGGGAGGAATGGACGATAGCCTGCTCAGCCTCACTCCCGATACGGATGATGGCCTGTGTCGCAGTCTTACAGGATACAGTATTAGAGGGATGTACGATGATCTGTCCTGCCTCGGACCTGGTGCGGACGATGGCCTGCACCACTGCGTTGCTGGGAGTTGAGGAGGCAACTCCACCCCTGACCTAGCAAGTGGATTTTTTGCCTGGGTCTAGGTGCCGATTCCTGCTCCCCTGGTGTTGTGTTGATTGGGAGCAAGAGGGGTGCCAGGGACATGGACAGGTGAGCCACTCCTGCCTGGAATCGCTCTGTATAGGCTGCACATCCCCAGTGGTCCTTCATAGGCTGAGGGTGTTGCTGTCGTCTGCAGCCGAGAGTTGCCCCGCCATATTTTCTAACTCACGCAATCCAGTTCATATTGTTCTTTTTGTTCTTCACGTTGTGCCTCTAGTTGTTCACTTTGTGGCTTCAACTGTACACTTTGTGCCCATACTAGTTCACTGAGTTCTTTCCATTCTTCACTCAGAGCCTGTAGTTGTACACTTAGTGCTTGTAACTGTTCTTTGAGTTATTTATTTTGTGCCTTTATTAGCTCCACAATTGTCCCCAGGGGAATTTCCTCCTGCCCAACTTGAGACCTTGTCTGCACTCCTGCTTCCATGTCGAAGGTTAAACTCACTGCAGCACTGAATAATCCCACTTCTGACACCAGTCTTGTGTCCCAGTCCCCACACTACCACAGGCTCCAACAGCAGTAGTTCAGTATAGGCAGGATGTTGCCCAGTAAGTTGTTCTTCCTATGGTCAGCTTTTAGGTGTACAGCACACAAGATCAGGAGGCGGTAGCTCGATCGGTAGAGAGTTGGCTTGCAGTCCCGTGGGACCCAGGTTCGAATCCTCGCTGAGGCAGGGAACAGTTTCAGGATTTTAATTTCATTAAAATCAGGCTTTACTGATCTACCAGAAGACCCGCCGACATGTAAAAATAACCCCGCTAATGCCAATACACCAGTCCTGTATGAGACAGCCCTAGCATGTATTCAATATGGACGGTGGGTGTTAGCGCCGAAGTGGTGACATGTAGAGGTGTATGAGGACGGCTGGGCCTTGATAGCAGGTTGTAAAGCCTATGCCCAGNAAAAAAAAAAAAAAAAAGCTGAGGCAAAAATAAACACTGGCTTCTTAAAGTTTACTGTCTTTATTTTCCAAATAATTCCACTTAATGCTTTCCATCTTCACTTCACTGCTCCCACAAGCACTGGAGCTATACGAACTTTACTGCTATTACACTTAATGCTTGACGGCATTTCACTGTTATTACACTTTGAAATGCAGAGCATCAGTACATGGCGAAATGCTGAAGCTCCCCATCAACCTTACCTGCGCAAGACACCCAACCCAGGAGGAGATACCCAGGGAGTGGAAATGAGCAGCGCGGGCTCATTTCAAGACGTTCGCACCTGCATCTTTCCCGCACACCCCTCTCGCTGTCAGGTAACTCGCCACAAAGGTTACAGTCACGGCAAATTACACCACCGGATCAGCCATCGCCAGGTTCAGCACACCGGAGTTGGCCACCAGCCGCCCACTTGCTGCTTCTCTCACTCAGCCATACTGGGTGACGGCCACCTTGCCGCATGCGGGGAGGAGACTGCCACCTTGCCGCCCTCGCTATAACTCCACAAAAAGAGGTAGAGTGACGGCCACCTTGCCACGCTCACTCACACCAGGCGACAGCCACCTTGCCGCACATGGGGAGGAGACGGACACTAGCCGCCATCGCTCTAACTCCACAAAAGGAGGAACGGTGACAGCCATCTTGCTGCTCCACTAAAAGAACAAAAAGAAAGGGTCATGGCAAGTGCTCTCCCCTTCTCTCCCCACAGGGACATCCTCCCCCTTGACCAGCAGTTGGAGGAGGCCTGGCAAGGACCCCTGGTGTCTGGAATCCTATCTCTCTTCCTCGACCCCCAGTGGTCCCAGCCCCTGTCGGACTCTTACGACCCGAGCTGCTGCAGCTCACACCTGATGGAGGCTCAGCAGCGAGACCACAGCCCCAGGACCAACTGAGCCATCCCCAGGATCCCAGGGCGAGACCTCCCTAGCCCCATGCGACGACCTCCTTGCTGGCAGGGTAAACACAGGAAAGTTTGCCTACTCTCCCTGTTCAGGCCCAGCCCCTAGGCCCGAGCTCCTGTACTCCTGCGGAAGGGCATATCCCCTACGACGGCCCTCTGACCACTCCCAGACGAGACATCGACGGGTCTGACGCAGGCCCTGGAAGCCCTGACGACCCCAGGGCCACCTGATGCAGGCTGCTGACCCGGGTCTTCCACTACCCCTGGGCCTCATCCTACAGCAAGCCCTAGCCACATCCTCCTGTCGCCAAGAACTCCGGCCCTGTCTATCTGTGTGTGATGTTATTTCCTTGTAAAGTGTGCCATATATATTGTAACAGTATTGTAATTTGTGGTAATATACGTGTAAGGTTGTTGCCCTGAGTTTTATGTCCTGTCCCCACTAAATACCTTAAAAGAGCCCAACCCGGTCTTGAAAGAGAACCTCACACCAGGCTACGTGTCTAAGGGGCGAGAAGTCATGCCCTTATACACGCAGCATAACACACTTAATGCTTGACAACACTTCGCTGTTATTACACTTCACTGTTTTCACAAGTACCGAGATTATACAAACTGCACTGACACTGCAAATAAGTGTGCCTGCATCTGCTCACTCTGTTTGGCCCCAGTCCCAAGGGCCGACCTCCCAACCGAGGCCCCACTAGGGAAGGGCCTCCCCCCACGCTGCCCAGCAGCCCACTCCGGATGACCCGGCCCCTGGCAATGGTCCCGTGCCTCCTATGGGAGGGCACACCTGACAAGACCCCTCCCACACCTGGACGACACCTGTGAGAAACCCAAGTCCCCAACAGAACAAACCAGAGTCGTCCTGTCTTATTGTGTCTTTTGCTTGTATAGTGTATTGCGTTGATATTGTGTAAAGTACTGTGTTCATTCTAGGGCAATACAGTATAGGCCTACGTGTAAGGTTGGTTGTCCCAAGTTTTTATGCCCTGTTCCTCTAGTTGCATGCTCTAGACCCGGTCTCGAAGGGAATCCCAGATCAGTCTCTCATGTTCAGAGGACAAGAAGTTGACCTCTGAACATGTAGCATAACACTGGTGGCTAGCGGTGGTTCTTGATCTGGTCTGACAGTAGTGAAGAACATAAGGGAAAGTTTAGCAAAATGGCTGCCAAATCACTCATGCAGTTGCCAAAGTTCGACCTCAAACAATGTGATATTAACAGATACCTGTCCATGGTTAAGCCTCTGCTAGACATGGGATTTGACCACAGCAAGGAGAAGATAGTAGTTACCCTGCCTCACCTGGGCAAAGCAGTGTCAAGTATTGCCACCAGGATTGTCCCGGAGCTGACATGGCCCAAATCATGATCCAGGCAGTCACGCCATCTTTGGGGAAAGTTGTAGCCTTGTCACAGCTCAACACCCTCATCTATGACGCCAACCTGGACGATACACTTCTCCAGGCCAGGCAACCTGTCACCGCCGCTTACCCGGAGACTGATACACCCAACCGGAATCAACATATATTCAATACACTGCTGAGGATCCTCCCCAGCACCATAAGTGAACACTTCGCGATATATGACCCAACGGGAGACCTCGACAAAGACGTCCAGCTAGTTAGACGCCTCCTAGCAACCTGTTCCACCCCACAGCACATCGGCGCAGTCAGTAAATTCCCCACAGAGGACGATGCCACACCACAAACCACAGATGCCCCCCCACCTATGGAAACTCTTCAATGCCACCCACCAAACCCAGGGCACACCTTACCAAAGGATGCCCCACCCCCAATGAATGAATGAATGAAATTGGCGGCGCAACAGCAAGGGTCATATGCCGCCGAACACAAAAACTGTAAAAAGGTCAGCATAATGTAAAATCAATAAAAGGAGGAGACATAGAACACTCCAAAACTAAAAGACAAATATAAGTAAGAAACACCATAAAGAGAGTTATAAGCACAACATTAAAATATAAATTTAAAACGAATTGAGCGCTATAGCTTCCTCAGTAGGCCAGCATGAGTTAAAAAAGAGAAAGTGTCTCCTTTTGCAGTACAAGCCTCCTCCCCAAGCACCTAGGAGAGAAGGTAGGACCCGTCACCGGTCCGGCACCTTGAAAGGTACTGCTGACGAAGGTCTTCCAGACTAGGGCACTCCACAAGAATGTGCCGTACTGTCAAAGGAACTAGGCAATCATCACAAAAGGGAGGGGGAGCCCTCTCCATTAAAAAACCATGGGTCAGCCTAGTGTGACCAATCTGCAGGCGAGCTAAGGCTGTCTACCACTGACGGGACATTCCTACATGCCCTCCATTACCCAGGTCTTGACGAATACTGCGAAGCTTATTTGACCCAATGGCATCCCACCTCTTCTGCCAACAAGAACGCGCAGCCGTCATACTGGCTACATGGAGATCCTCAAACGGGACACGGTAAAGAGGAGAGAATTGGCGTGATGCAGCAGCTTTCGCTAAGGAGTCAGCTCGTTCATTGCCCACAACCCCTACATGGCCAGGGACCCAACACGTCTTTACACAGTACCTATGCCTATTCAACAAGTAGAGCCACTCCAGGATGGCCAAGACTAGGGGATGAGATGAGGAGGTACAAGACAAAGCTTGTAAGGCACTGGCAGTGTTACTAAAAATGGTAAAAGAAGATGGAGGTAAACTAAAAATCAATTCTACTGCAACTAAAATAGCAGTAAGTTCAGCAGTAAAAATGGATGTGGAAGGAGGGAGACTCCCGCCACGGCTAAAATCATTAAGAATGACGCCAAACCCAGTCCCAGAATGGGATTTGGACCCATCGGTATACACAGGGATTGAGTCACTGTGGGTAGTGGCATGTTCCAAAAAATAAGAGAGGGCCGCCTGTGAGGAAAGGGAGGTCTTTCTCTCTGGGAAGTAAACACACGGTTGAACCTCTGGAAGAAGCCATGGAGGCACTCGGGAAACACGTACTGGGCAAACAGGGGAGGAGGGAAAACACAGCTCCTCCATGGCAGCCCTTACTCTGTACCCAAATGGGTGGGGATGGTGAGGATCGGTGTTGTAAAAGTGGTGAAGAGTAATCTCAGAGACAGCCCTACTACACAGAGAGTTGGGAAGACGGTGGAGGCGGTGCCAACACCGCACTAATAAGGACTGTCTACGGATATCAAATGGTGGCTCATTTGCATCAACCAACAGACTAGGTATCGGTGACGAGCGGAAAGCCCCAGTAGACAGACGGATCCCAGCATGATGGACTGAATTTAATGGGCGTAGCCGTGCCTCCGAAGCAGACGAGTACACCTCACACCCATAGTCTAGTTTGCTCCTCACTAAGGTACGGTAAAGGTGTAGCAGGGTAGTTCTGTCGGCGCCCCATGACAGATGTGACAAGGTCTGTAGGAGAGAAAGGGCTTGATGATATGACTGACGTAAAGAGCGGATATGAGGGACCCATGTCAACCTCCTATCGAAAATAAGGCCAAGACACCTTGCCTCACCTACAACTCGCACACTCTGGCCGTACAATTGGAGGTCTGGGTCTGGATGTATACCTTTCATATGACAGAAATGTAAGGCCACTGTTTTAGTTGGTGAAAAACGGAAGCCATGCATGGTAGCCCAGTGTGAGACCCTGTCCAGAGCAAGCTGCATTCTGCGCTCTGCCACAGCCATTCGGGAAGCAGCAAACCATAGTGTTAAATCATCAACATATAGAGAGGCAGATACTCCTTCTGGAACTGATGCTGCAATACCATTCAACGCAATTGCAAACAGAGTCGCACTAAGGACACTCCCTTGAGGCACCCCTTCCTCCTGAGGGTACAACGTAGACAAGGTGGAACCAACTCGAACCTTAAATTTACGATCACGAAGGAAATCGATTAGAAACGGGCAGTCTTCCACATAATCCTATAGGGTGTAGTTCCTTGTATATCCCAAATCTCCATGTTGTGTCGTATGCTTTTTCCAGATCAAAGAAAACGCATACTAGATGCTGCTTCCTAGCAAGGCAGCACAAACTGCTGCCTCAAGACGTACCAGCGCATCTGTTGTTGAACGATACTTTCTAAAACCAGACTGACAATTAGAAAGAGACTCATTCCTTTCGAGGAAATATGTAAGGCGAGTATTAACCATTTTTTCAAACAGTTTGCACATGCAGGACGTCAAAGCAATCGGCCTATATTCAAGAGGACTGTACCCTGCTTTCCCTGGCTTTTGGAATGGCAGTACAATAGCTTCACGCCAAGAGGTGGGTAAAGAAGAGTTCCTCCAAATTCTATTAAAAAGGTTGAGGAGAGAACACTGTGTATCCTCATCCAAGTGCTGGAGCATCGCGTATGGTATGTCATCCGGCCCTGGAGATGTGTCATGACAAAGGGAAAGGGCAAACTGTAGCTCGTGAGAAGAGAAAGGGAGATTGTACGTTTCCCTATTCTCCGAACAAAAGTCCAGCACCTTAGCTTCCTCCAACTCTCTGTGTCTAGAAAATGTTGAAGTGGCAGCATCCCTATGAGAGACTGCTTCAAATGCAGATGCCATAGTATCGGCCACAATCACGGGGTCACCGACAGGAATGCCATTAACCTTCAACACAGGGGACTTAGTTGGAGTAAATTTTCCCAAAATTTTCCTGACCCTCTTCCACACCTGAGACACTGGCGTCCTAGAGTTAATTGAGGAAACATATGCTTTCCAAGATTCCCGCCTAACATCCTTGAGCACCTGACGAGCCTTAGCCCTTGCCCTCCTGAACTGAATAAGATTATGCTCAGTCCTGCATCTTCGATAGCGGGAAAAAGCTATCTTCTTAGCCCATACGGCAACCCCGCATTCCTCATTCCACCAGGGGAGAGGTCGAGAGCGATACATGCCAGAGGTTTTCGGGATAGCTTCAAGGGCAGCAGAATGCAAAGTGGAGGTGAAAAAGGAAACGGCTTCATCTATATTTGGATATTCCTCTGCAGAGGAATCAAAGGATGACAAAGCAGAGAAAAGTGACCAGTCCGCCTTATCTAACTTCCACCTCGGTAAGCGGGAACAGGGACCAGATGTCGGTGATGTAAGGAGGACAGGGAAGTGGTCACTCCCATGCAAGCTCTCCATAACCTCCCAGGTGAAATCCAGGATGCAGTCGGGTGAGCAAACAGACAGGTCGATGGCAGTAAAGGAATTTGTTTGGGGGTGAAAATGTGTAAAAGCACCAGTGTTTATTAATGCAAGGTCTCCAGCCTCCAGTAGTGATGCCATCAAGTCTCCACGTTGGTTAGTAAGGCAATCACCCCACATTGGATGGCGACAATTAAAGTCCCCCAAGAGTAGAAAGGGTGAAGGTAACTGACGAATGAGGAGTTCGAGCTCGTCCCTGCTGACTGTTGTGTTGGGTGGTAAATATATGGAACATACTGTATAATAACAGCAAAGGAAAACTCGAGCAGCAATAACCTGTAGAGGCGTAGTAAGATTCAGGCGGATGAATGGGGTGTCATTACGTAGGAGGATGGCTACACCGCCACTACGTCCCTGTCCAGGAAGAGGAATTGAATAAAATACATGGTAACCAGGAGGACTGGAGGGAGAAGAATCTCCAACCATTGTCTCCTGTAGGCAAACATACACAGGGGAATACCTTGCCAGAAGCCAATGAAGTTCCTCCCAATTTGCACGTAGGCCACAACAGTTCCATTGGATAATAGCAGCCATTGTCACTATTAAAAAAGTGAGTTAAAAGCATAAACACATAAAAGAACTAAAAGATGAGGGAATATGGAGGAACTATTTACAGAGAAGCAAGGGTCACTTTGTAGAAATTACTGAGTGACCCTGGGAGACAGCCTTCTTATTAGGGCGGGCACGTCCACTAGAGGGCAGTTCACGGGCAGCACTGTGAACAGTGCGATGACCTAGGCCCTGCGAAGTGATTGAAGGCTTCACCATTACTCGTCGATTCCCAGTGGATGAGGGATTCTTGTTCGCACCTCTATCCAATGCCCCCAATGACCCAGGGGGGCGAGTAGTGGGGGTTGAGGTCCCACCCTCTAAACTTGGAGGGGGCAAGACAGAAACCTCAGAGGCATCCGGAGGAGAAATTTCCAATGCTCCTGAGGAGGAGGCGCCAGACTCAACTGACGCCTGAGGGGCCCTCGGTGACCCGAGGCGGGGTCCGGGGGCTGGCACGTGGAAAGACTAACATTTGATGGAGAGGACTCTACGGGTGATACCTTGCTTGGGGGATCTTCTGGACTCAGAGACTCTGAGGAACCACGATGACGTTTAGAGGTAGGAAAGTGCACATCGTTATTACTGGTAGATAGAGGTGGAGAGGCTGAGACCTGGTCTGCAGGGGCTACTATCTCGAGAGGGGTAGATTCTTGGTTCATAGGCACCAGGTTTGTGGATGCAGACACTGTGAGTGGAATATGGGACTGCTGTTGGGCAGCACGACGGGGACGTTTATTGCGGGACAAGACCGAAGCATAAGAAACCCTATTATTGAAAACTGATGCCATGGCTCTGCTCCTGGCCTCGGCAAAGCTCACCTTATCCCGATTTCGGATGAGAAGGATTTCCTTCTCCAACCTGAACCGGGCACAGTCATTAGAGGAAGCAGGATGCGCCTCACCACAGTGAACACAACAAACAGGCCCAGGGCAGTCCTGACCTGCATGTGTGGAGTCACCACAATTGATGCACACCGCCGGGAGGCCCTGTTGCAATCGACGGCAGACACGGCCATCATGCCAGTACATTTGGCAATGGTAGCAACGTCGTGGATTTGGTATATAGGGTTTGACCTTCAGAGAGAGCCAGGCAACTTTGATGGAGGAAGGAAGAACAGTACAGTCGAAAGTTAATAACAATGATGGGGTTGGAGTGAGAATTCCATCTATTTTCTTTTGGAATCTTTCTACTTTGATGATCTTGTGGACCTTCAGTTCTTCTAGCAGCTTCTCTTCCGAGTATTGAAGCAAGTCTCTGGAAAACACAACCCCGCGGCATTGACTAAAATTTGCGTGTGGAGCACAAGCGAACTTTGCACTGGGTTCTTTGCATTTTGTTGCGAGACGGGAACCTTCCTCAGGTGATGCAACCTCGACTAGAAGGCTGCCATCCCCCTGAGCAGACATCCTCGGCTCCCTCCCGCAAGTAACCACGATCTCTCAGTGCACTTCGAAGATATCAAGATTGGAAATTGGTTGTCCCTTTAATGTCTGGATTGTATAATACTTCACAAAATCGGTTCTTTCAAATATTCCTGGAAGAATCCCTCATGAGTGATTCCAGGGGACTTCTCTAACTTGTTTTGTCCTCTATTTTTGGCCTTGCCCTTGTTCCTTGAACCAGAACCAGGCTGGTAAGGTTCCAGGGTGGCCATAAGAGGAGCTGGACGGGTGGGCACGGGGGCCTCGCCCGAGGAAATATGAGAGGAGCCAGGGACGGGTGCCGGATCGTCAGGAATGGTAGAATTGCTGGAGTAGGGCAAAGCCATAAGATCTCTGAAAAACTTCATTCCCCCACCCCTCCACCCACCATGGAGCCCAACAAGGGGAGGTCGTATGCCAGGGACAACACCACTGGCGACCCCAGAGGTAGCGGGAAGGTATACGAGGGTAACCACCGGGGAAACCGGGCGAGGGTGACTCCAGGACGATAGGAGTCACCAGGTCCCCCAGTGCCCGCTTGACCCTAGCCAACGCACGACCAGCCGATTGACCTGGTCGGGCCTAACCAGGCCGCCCGTCTGGCCGGAATAAGGGACCAAAGAGATGTATTGCTAGCTGCAGGGTGCATCGTGCAGCATCGCTCAACCTCCAGGACTTCCATCTCCCAGCATTACGGGACGCCACGCACGGCAAACACGTGGGGAGGCGACAGTCCAGCCCTAGATGGCAAAGGGGCTTGAACTAACATCACCAGCAGGCCTCCTCCACTAGTGATGTAGGGGGTGCTTGGTCCACGAGGGCAACAAATGCCGAACCCTACAAAGGTAGGCAAGCTCCCAAAGTAGGTGGCACCGCCAACCACGTTTCAAGCCCCGCCACCACGTCAAGGTGACCCCCTGCAGCGGGGCCCCACCCCCAAGGAAAATACTAATGTTATCTCCATTAACCTGTGGGAATTCTCTGCCTGCATCCACAGATGCCCTGTCCATGACATACGTGAGCAGCTAAAAGCTGCCCGGTGCAGGACAACCATCCAAGGGTGCCGAAAAGTCTCCTCACTAGACGACGAGGGCGCTGAGGACGATGCCTCATCCACCGACTATGCCGACCCCAAGGAAGTGGAATCCAAAGAGGAAGATGCCCCACAACAGCTGGATTTTTAGGACCGCCCCCGTACCTCCCCAGGGTGGCGGGGGCCATCTCACAAAAATAATGACCCTCAGTCTATGACAAAATGAGACTGAATGGGGTAAAAGCGAGGCTACTGGCCGACATGGGAGTGGCCAGATCCTGCCTCTACAGCCACTTCTACTCCCACCTCAAATTAGCTTTCAGCCCACTTCTTCCCACCTCAGTTCACCTTGTAGATGTGGGGGATTACCCCCTGCCAATACGTGGGGAAACCCAGGCCCTGCATGCTGATACTCACCAGCAAGCCTCCACCCAACATAAATTCATCATTTTTTACTCAACCTGCCATGCTTATGATGGCTACTTGGGTGGACTTCCTGCAGAAAATACACACAGCATTGACTGTCACAAGGGACATCTCCATTTCCAGAAGCCTCCAGACCCCCCCTCCTAGCCACTTTGCACGTGCACACCCTCACCCCTTCCCTCGCCCTACCCCACCACCATGTCCTCCATCCTGCCCCTACCCCCCCTACCCCCACTCCTCCACACCCCACCTTCCCCACACAACCATTGTCTCCGCCCTGACCATCCCCCCTTTGCATGAGGCCTGGGTACACCTGAACAGGCCCACCGGAACCTCAATCCTGTTCTCCCCTAGCCTAAAACCTGGAACCTTCTTCTCCTGTCTACTGCCCCCCACCTTCCTCCCCCCTCACCTCAGGTCAGTATGTGTCTCCAACATCACCACCCCCTCACCTTCCCCAAAGGATTAGTGGTGGGAGAAATGGAGGAAGCCGAGCCTTGTGCACCTCCCTCCTCCCCTGCCACACTACCCCCCCACCCGAACACTTCTCGCCTCACCAGGTTGACAGCCTCCTCCTGGACTTGCAAGACCTATTTGTGCCAGGACTGGCAGATATCGGCCACAATACGTACCTGACACACGAAATCCACACCACAGAACTACCTATTCACCAACCATCAAGGCGGAAAAACCTCAAACAATGTACTGAGGAAGACCAGCAGGTCCAGGAAATGCTAGATGCCGGTGCCAAATCTCCATCCACCAGCTCTTGCTTCTCTCCAATCGTCCTGGTTAAAAAGAAAGACGGCACCATGAGCTTCTGTGTGGATTATCGACAACTGAACAACGTAACCACAAAGGACACCACCCGACTACCCAGGATAGACGACTCCTTTGATTCCCTGTACGGAGCATGCTGGTTCTCCACCTTGGACCTACAATCAGGACACTGGCAAGTCCCCGTGCACCCAGAGGACAGAGGAAAACCAGCTTCTTTACCAGTAACGGGAAACACTACAAATTCAACGTCCTCCCATTCGGACTCTGCAATGCCCCCGCTATATTTTCCCGACTAATGGAGTCAGTCCTCAGCAGCCTCACCTGGAAAATCTGCCTGACATACCTAGACGACGTAATCTTTTTCAGCTAGACATGGGCCGACCACCTCCAGCACCTCAAGCAAGTCTTCCTGCGCATCCGCCAGGTGGGACTTAAGCTCAGACCATCAAAGTATGTCCTGGCTGAATGATCCATCCCCTTCCTGGGGCACATCATCTCTAAAGAAGGCATGGCACCCGACCCTGACAAGCTGCGTGCTGTCGCAGGCCTCCCCCTACCACGAGATGTACACAAAGTAAGCGCTTTTCTCTGGCTCACGCCTTACTACCGGCGCTTTGTTAAAGGGTCTGCCAACATTGCAAAGCCCCTCCACGACGTGACGAAAAGGGCCAGCTCTTCATCTGGACTGACGATTGGGTTACAGAATTCCATACCCTCAAAACCAAACTCATCACCACCCTGATCGTTGCATTCTCCGACTACACCCTATACACCGACGTGTCCCCAGTGGCGATTGGTGCCATCCTCGCTCAGGTCCATGAAGGGCGAGAGTATATAATTGCTTGCGCCAGCCGCACCCTCAGCCTAGCTAAGAAAAACTACGCCACCACCAAACAAGAATGCCTAGGCATCATATGGGCATTGGAGCACTTCCGAGCCTACCTCTCAGGCACACATGTCACCATCATAACCAACCACCAGTCCCTGCAATGGCTACGCCAGTCCCACACCCACAATGCCCAGCTGATCAGGTGGAGAGAAACTCTTTCGGAATTCAACTTCGTGATCTCCTATCATCTCGGCAAGTTAAACACCAACGCATACGCCTTGCCCTGACTGCCAGTGAACTCCATCAGCGCTGCCTCCAGCCTCCTACACCAGTGGCAGAACAAAGATCATCCCCACTCAATACCTCCCCAGGTATTCTCTAAGCTCCACTGGCATGGCGATCACCTGTTCACCCAGTCTGGACGTATAGTGCTTGACCCTGACACTGCGCTCGACGCAGATTCACCTACACTCAGACAATGGCATTCATCTCGGCACCAAGAAGCTACTGCAGGCATTTAACGACATTCACTGGACACCCAACCCCTCCAACCTGGCCAAACAAGTTATCCAGGCCTGCCAGGCCTGCATGATAGGCAAGGACATCACCCAAACGCCTGAACCGTCAGGGAACATCACAGCCCACAAACCATGGCAACTGTTGTCCATAGACATAATCCGCCCCCTACCACGTAAAGCCGGCTACTAGTATATCATTACCTTCGTGGACACTTACTCGAAAATTCTCATCACCTGCCTAGCCAGAGAACACCACGCCGTGGCCGTGGCCGATGCACTAATCCGCCATGTCTTCTCCTACTTTGGCATCCCCCAAGCCCTTCACTCAGACAACGCCCTGGAATTTACCAGCAAGATATGGAAAGAACTCGCCACCATCTTTGGCTACCAAATCTCCCACTCCTTTCCCTACTGGCCCCAAGGGAATGGAGTATGCGAGAGAAGCCACCGCACCCTTCTCAACAAGGTGTGGGCTCAAACAGAAGAAACAAGAAATGGAGACTGGCTGGCACACATAAAAATTGTACAGTACAGCGGGGGACAAACACCTGCCCCGAGAAGATGGCATCACATCACTCCCCACGAACGGGTATTTGGAAAGACCCCCCTCCTCCTACCCCTGCGACACCACATCCAGCCCCCTCCACGTCCCCAACTTCCGACCCCCTTCACCACCTCAAGAGCTGACTGCACCGCTTACAAAAACACCGGGACCTACAACCCGACGTCACTCCATCCAACCTCAAAAAGCCAGGGAACTCGGTAGTAGCTGCACAATTACCGCCTAAACAAGATCTCCCATGGTTCGTAGGACCCTACACCATTATCAACGTCCCCAACCCCTACCAAGTTACCGTTCAGTATCATAACACCCAGCACACCTACCGTAACCGCCACATGCGACCAGTCTGCCCCCCACCCGGCACCTTCCGACCACGTCGCATTCATCCCCCCACCCACCACGCCACTCCACCACCAGCCGCCACCCCAGATCATACATCTGACTCATATGCCTGCTATATCACACCCTCCTCATCATCATCCTCACCCATTCCCCCTTCTACAGTCACCTCCTCCACTCCACCCTCCACCCGCACCATACCATCCCCACGGACCCCAACACACCCCCGGCGACCTCACCTGACACCTCACCTCCTGCCACCACGCCACCGCTGCAGGACACAAAAGGTCCAGCCACCTAACAATGAGACCCCCACCCACCTCAGGCCACCCCACCACATCAATGACGCTACTTGCCACCTGCCGTCAACTCTACACCCACACAGGTTTCTTCCCCACACACCCCTTGCTCCACAACCACGACCTACACCAGACCACACACCAGCTTCTCATCCCCCACCACCACCACTATTTCGTCTCCTAACACCCGAACTCCACCACCCAAACAATCAACCACCCACCCACGCCTAGCCGCCGCACCACATGACCTCAGCTCCTCACCACGCACACCTGTCCTCATCACCACCACAACCAGATACGGCCGCCTCTCCTCCCCACCAGCTGGGAATGCATCCACACCCTCACCCACACCCCCAACATCACCCACATCACCAAAACCCCCCCCCCACCCCCCACACCCAACACATCCCCCATAACACTAAGGATACACTAGGCGCAATGGAAATTTCCAGTGACCCAACCATCCAGGGAGAGGATTTGCACCTGTCCTCGGCAACCCCATACAGCCCAGGTCACCTCACCGGTCGTCAACATTCAGCCAGGAGACATCAGTCGCTCACCACCGCCAGAAATGAAGATACGCCGAATGACCTGGACCCCTGCCGAAGGGAAACACCAGCATATCTGAGGGACACCTCGCCTCCTCCGCCTCCTCCCGGAGACACTGCAGACCTCCACCCTCCACATCACCTATGTACCGCACCAGGAACCAAACCTGCCCACCCACCACTGGACCACCCTCCTCCTGCACCTCACGCCGACCTACCGGACCACCACCTCGGACACCTACCACCTCCAGCCACGGGGACATGACTTTTTCCCCCCATGATGGTGGTGAAATACTCACCCCAATGGGAGACCACAGAATGGGTAGCGCAACACCAACCCCATGGAGGAACCACGGACATGGTGTTGCAACACCCACCCCAGGGGGAGATAACAGGGAGGCACATAGGGCACACGAAGGGCCCAGTCCAGACAGGCCCATGTCCTCCACTACCTTGTGCCCCTCTTCCCCTCAATGAAGCCAGATGGAAGAATGCTGCCCCAGCAGACTACTCTCCTGCTGGGCCAGCACTCGCCAGGATCAGAGTGGGACTTGTATTCATACAGTCCCAGGTAGCACCATGACGACGGCCACCGTCCATGTCGGTGAGAAGTCAGCGACCATACGCTTCTCAGCTACTACCCCCTGCAGGACCATGACGACAGCCACCGTCCGCGCCGGGGAGGGATCGGCCACAGTACATCCCCTGTCTGCTATCCCTGTGATGCTCCTTATGGAGGACGTCCCTTGCTTGCCTCACCCGTCCAGAGGCCAAGCAGGACACACTTCGCTCTCTCCCCAGAGTCAGTTCCCCAGCGGAGCTGCAGCTGGAGGAGATCTGAAAAGGCTCGGTGGTGCGTCTGGGGATCTGTGTCCTGCAGCCAGCGCCCTGATGACATGCCTCACTGTCGGACTCCCGAAGGAAGGGACACCGCAGGCAGCCCCTGACGGTGGCTCAACCTGAGCAAGACCGCACCCCTCAGTCACCCAGGACTCTAGGGTGTGACCTCCCCAGCCCCATCCACCAGGAGTGGGCACAAACAAGCGTGCCTGCGCCTGCTCACTCTGTTCGGCCCCAGTCCCGAGGGCTTACCTCTGCACCGAGGCCCCACTAGGGAAGGGCCTTCCTCCACGCTGCCCAGCAGCCCACTCCGGTCAACCCATCCCCTGGCAGTGGTTCCGTGCCTCCTGCAGGACGGCACTCCTGACAAGACCCCTCCCACACCTGGATGACACCTGTGTGAAGCCCAAGGCCCCACCAGAACAAACCAGAGTCCTCCTGTCTTATTGTGCCTTTTACCTGTATAGTGTATTGTGTTGATATTGTGTTAAGTACTGTGTTGATTCTAAGGCAATATACGTGTAAGGCTGGTTGATCCAAGTTTTTATGCCCTGTTCCTCTAGTTACATGCTCTAGACCTGGTCTCAAAGGAAACCCCAGATCAGTCGCTCATGTTCAGAGGACAAGAAGTTGACCTTTGAACACGTAGCATAACAAAGAGGAAGCATACAGGGAAACAGATACAGCAACCTAAGAACAGTGTTCCAATTGCATTACCATACTGGAGGTGATGAATATGGATGTTTCAATATGGCGGCCGTAAGCCACATGCTCGCTGCGGAGATATCAATCTAAAATGCCCCGGACTCCAACCCAACATGCCGAAAGATCTACCTCATCCCAGCTCCAAAGATGGCAGTAGAAAATACGCACGCCCTAAGAAGCCACCACTGGATAGCTGGAGAATGAGTGTCTGCCCAAGAAGGACACAGGAAGCTGGCACACCCCATGGCTGGAAGTCCCTCTTGCCTGGAGCCATCACACCACCCCTGTCGCAAACCGAGCCACCAGTACCAGCAGCGATGAGGACTCCCCAACTTAGTGCTTGCTAGAGGCAGCACAACCGAAGTGGCAGAGGCAGCTTGGCAACAAAGAAGGAGTTCCAGTGTTCCAGCGTGCTTGCTAGATGCAGCATGACCGAGCTTGCTAGAGGTGACTTGGCAACGCAGAAGGAGCTCCAGACCACACACTCCCTGGAGTGTGGCAGGCTTCCCCAACGTGACGCTGAAGCAGGAGCAGGTCTCTACCCATACACACTTCCCCTCCCACGTGGAGAGAGCGCCCTCCTACCACTGGAAAAGGAATCCCGGGCTTAGTAATATAAACTTTTTGTCCCGACTATCAAGGATCCCTTCTAACTTCACCGCTAGACCCACTCTGGGTGCAAATCACTCTACTCTGTCCCCAGGCTGAGAGGGAGTGAAAGAGCCAGACATTGGGTCTCCACCTTTCCAGAGCCTGGGTCGTAGTCTGTCTCCCCCTTGGTCCTACCTCAAATAATTCACTACACCACAACACCCCCAACAGACGTAGAGACAAAACCTGGCCCCATCCTATGCCAGAGAGGTCCTTGTGACAGGCATCTGTTATATGCGGAATGTCCCCTCCAGATCTTCCTTCCCAATTCCCCTTCACCCCATTTGATCATTTCTTGTACATCAGTCTCATGATTTTGGATGTAAAGTTGTATATAAAGGCTGGTGAAATAATAAATCTTTTGTCTTGCCATCTGGAGTTTCTGTGTCTACCCTGTACTCTAAAGGAGTGCTAATCCTGCTTTGGTGCTCCTCCCTGTATTGAAAAACACCATTAGACTAGAAACACTTTCTGTCAGGCCTTGACATGCGGGAGCAAGTCAAGGCCTGACAGAACCGGTCGAATTGATGGGACCCATCCCCACCACCCTGCTCCATTCTGCGTCATGTAGCCAACAATGGCACCCGGACAGAGAACAAAGAAGTAGGACTCAAGGATGAAGTGGAGCCAACCGCTCTCCTTGATGATGAGGAGGCACCCCTAGAAGAAATGGAAACCTTGACAAGGAGGTGCCCCTGGAAGAGATGGACACCTCCAAACCTGGGCTGGATTTTTAGACCCTCCTTCATCAGTTCTGACCCTGGTGGAGGCAGCCAGCAACCAACTCAAAATGCCAGTCTACACAAAAATCAAGCTCCAAGGAGGCCCTGCGTGGCTCCTGGTGGACACAGGTACCATGCATTCCTGCCTGTACATGCGGTACTACCAAAAATCGAGCAGCCTTCGAGCCCCTCCAAACCATGTCCACTTACCTCACTGGGGCAGGGGACGAAATGTTGGCCTTGAGGGGCAGAACTCGCCCATTCGTGGTAACTACCCCAGAACTGTCTGCCCACGCTAACTACCCATTCATAGTGTTCGGCTCCAAGTGTATGGTGTACAATGGCTACATGGAGCTGGACCTACTACAAAAACTGGGAGCCACCACAGACTGCCAGCACAGGCATCTCCAATTCAAAGGCCACCTGCCACACACCTGGCCTGCACATGGTGGTACAGGCCATCACAAAAAGAAAAAAAACACCATGCCACCTTACCACCAGGCCTGGGTACTGCTGAATACCTCAGCCCAGCAACCCATGCTCTTCTCCCTGCAGATGGACCAACCATTTGCCACTAACTACTTGATTTCCTCAACCATTGTTCTGTCTCTCCTCAATGCCGTCAGAGTTGTGAACATCTCCGACGAACCCTTAACTCTTCCCAAAGGATTAGTCATAGGGGAATTAGAAACTGTCGCACCGCTACCCAGGTGTCGTTACGGTATTTCTCGGGAATATATTCTCCCGTATTTAATAGTGAATGGTAACGTGGTCAAAATCCGCCTCGACACTGGCAACGCGCGACATGGGGGACTTCACTAACACGCCACTACACACATGTACTTAGAACTGGGAACTGGAAGAAGTGAAAAAGTAATATGGCTTTTCTAGGCTTTAATTACAAAATAGTATTTACAAAAATCTACAAATAACTCTGAGGTAATTCCCACCTCATTTCACTTCACGTGCAAATGTGCCAAAAAACCGCACATACACGTCTACTCTTAAGTCACTTGAATACTAACACTATAAAGCAAAGCCAGTCTTGTAAAAAATCACTAGTGCTGTTATATATATATAGCACTCTTTA
>JAGKTI010001486.1:0-11002 GCA_018397915.1 Birgus latro | reverse complement strand
GAACGATGGCCGTCTACAACAGCGGCTATAGAACGACCAGAAAGGAAGCTAGAGATGAAGGCACAGATAGAAGGATAGAAACCGTAGGAGGGCAGTTTGGAAATTAAAGATTTATGCCAGACTCGATCGAAAGCCTTTGAGATGTCAAGTGCAATGACAAAGCTTTCGCCAAAGTTCCGAAAGGAGGATGACCAGGAGGAGTCTGAAAGCTAGGTGAGAAGATCGCCAGTGGAGCGTCCCTGACGGAACCCATACTGACGATCAGAAAGAAGGTTGTGACAGGAAAGATGCTTTAAAATTTTTCTGTTAAGAATTGACTCAAAAACTTTTGAGACACAGGATGTTAAAGCAATTGGACGATAGTTAGAGGGTTGGGAATGGTCACCCTTCTTTGGGACTGGCTGAATGAGAGCAAACTTCCAGCAAGAAGGAAAGGTACAAGTTGATAGACAAAGGCGAAAGAGTTTACCTAGGCAGGGTGTAAGCACAGAAGCACAGTTTTTGAGGACAACAGGAGGGACTCCATCAGGACCATATGCCTTGTTAGTATTGAGGCCAGTGATGGCAGAAAATACATCAGCTGAAGAAATTTTAATGTCAGTCAAGAGGAAGTCAGAGGGGGGAAGTGATGGAGGAATAGCGCCACCCCTCCCTAGGTCTCCCGTCAGGGTGGGCATTTCAGTGCCCAATAAAAGATGCAACACCACTTCCTTGTATTTACGACTCCTTAGACAGTGGTTCTCCACCCTAGACCTGCAATTGGGCTACTGGCTGGTACCCTGCCAACCAGAACACCGTAACAAAGCCACCTTCTCCACCAGCGCTGCCCAACTGTACAAATTCAATGTCCTCTCCTTTGGCTTGTGAAATGGGCCAGCCACCTTCTCCTGCCTCATGGAGTAGGCCCTGTGGGGACTCATCTCGGAGATATGCCTTGCTTACCTGGACGATGCCATTGTATTTGGGTGCAACTGGATGGAACACCTCGCCTGCTTGGGGCAGGTGCTGCACCGCATACAAATGGTGGGTCTTAAACTCAAACCATCTCAATGTAACCTGGCACGAGAGTCTGTCACTTTCCTCGGCCACGTCATCTCACATGAAAGACTCGCCCCAGATCCTGACAAGCTGCAAGCCATTGCAAAAATCACTCCACCTACAGACATCAAAGGAGTCCATGCCTTCCTCAGCCTTGCCTCCTACCACCGGAGATTCGTCAGAAATTTCACCTCTATCACAAAACCCCTACATGACATGACAAGAAGGAAGAGGCCTTCCAGTGGGCAACCCAGAGGTTTGGAAACCCTTGTGGGACTCAAGTACCACCTTACCACAGTGCCGATAGTCGCCTTCTCGGATTGTTCTTAGCCTTTTCAAATATACACTGAGGTCTGCCTTGTCAGGATTGGCGCCATCCTCACGGAAGTGAGGGAGGGCAAGGAGCACATCAGAACGTGCGCCAGTAGGGCACTGACACCATCGGAAGTCAACTACGCCGCCCCGAAATGCGAGAGCCTTGGTGTGATCCGGGCACTGAAGCACTTCTGATTGTACCTGCTGGGCACCTCACTCATCAGCATCACTGAGCACCACTCTCAACAGTGACTGCAACGGTCCCAAACTACCGACGCCCTCTTAGTTCGATAGAGGGAAACCTTGGAGCAGTTCGATTTTGACATTTCATACCGCCCTGACAAACTCCACATTAACGCCAATGCCTTATCGGGCTTTCCTTTTATTTGTTTCCCGTAACGCAGAAAACGGGATACCGTTCTCCACAGAACACCCTAAATGCGACAATGGGGACTAGCCAGAAACCGGAGTGGATGTCCAACCATATCTTTAGCAAGCTGGCGAGGGTAGGAGACCACCTCTCTACCCCTTCTGGCCATATCTTCGTGGACCCGGAAAAGGTGGATGACCTCCTGACACACCTTCATCATGGGTGGGGGATCAACCTCAGGCACCAGAAGTTGTCATTAACTTTCAGAGACATCTACTGGACGCCACACCTTTCAGCCGCTGCCAAACGAGTCATAGAAGCTTGTTGGGACTGTGCCATAGGGAAGGACATCTGTCAAACTCCGGGACCCACCGGGGACTTAACAGTAACCCAACCCCGACAGCTGCTGGCCGTGGATGTCATGGGCCTTCTCTTCCATCAGTGACTGTGGTCCAGTTTATAATTACCTTTGTAGACACCTATTCCAAATTTGTAGTCACCTGCTCCGCCATGTCTCGCACTGCTACTGCAGTCGCAGAGGCTTTCATCACTGATGTATTTACCTACAGAGGCCTTCCACAGGCCCTCCATTTCGATAATGTCCCAGAATTCTCAGGCCAAGTTTGGGAACAACTATCCCAACTGTTTGGGTACAGCCTCTCCCACTTCTTCCCTTATCATTCCCAGGGAAATGCCATCTGCGAGAGAAGCCATCAGAGCATCACTAACCAATTCTGGACCCGGCTGGTCGCCCTGGATACTGAGGACTGGCCCTCCCAAGTGAAAATCATACGACAGGGGATGAACACATGCACTGAGCGGATGGTATCATGCCCCACAAGCGCGTTTTTGGAGAGCCCCTGCTACTACTCCCGTTCCAGCACCTAGCCCAACTGCCAACCAGCCCCACCACCCAAGACCCTCTCTCACACCTCAAGAACTGGCTCTGCCACATGCAATCGTGCCAGGAGATACCGAAAGATGAGACTTCACCAGACAACCCCTATCAAGCAGGCCAGAGAGTCATGGTTGTTAGATTGCTCCTTGATCACAAACTACAAGCTAAATTCTTAGGTCCTTTCTAAATTACACACATACCGGATTGTTACCAGGTCATCATAGACTTTCACAGCGAAGCCAGGTGTAGTGGAGTATATAAAAGCCCGTGTTGCTTAGAGGCAAAGCGGGGATCCTCTCTTTGGCTCAGTGATAACGTGTGTGCTTATGAAGTGCAAGGGCCTGAGTTTAAATCCTGGCCAGACCAGTGATTAATTTGTTAAGTTTCACTTTGGTTATTACATTGGTGGCAGCAGTGGGATGTGAGGCGAGGCTTAGAGGGCAATGATGTTGTTGTTGACAGCGTCTTAGGCCTGCATTGCTTAGAAGCAAAGTGGGGATCCTGTCTTTGGCTGAGTGGCAATGTGCATGCTTAATAAGCGCAAGGGTCTGTTCAAATCCCGGCCAGACCAGTGATTAAGTTAAGTTTCAGTTTGATTATTTTACAGGGTCCACCACGACAGGAATGTATGACGATACAACCCGCTCCTGGATGCCCAGACCAACACTGAGGCTAGCAAAACGAAAATCCCCCAGGTCACCAAACCCTGTCACTGGTCGTCCCTGATCCCCACGCCTCCCTTCAACTTTTCACTCCATCCATCCCCCCCTGGAACCACCACCACCTCACTCTCTGCCTCCCCATCCGCCCCATCTGCCGTACCTACGCCTAGTCCTGCAACCCCACCGCCACCACAGTTGCCACCTGCCACTACCTCATCCCCAACCAGTTCTCCTATTCCTCAGAACCCCAGCCACCCACCCACACCAACCACTACCAGATCGTCAGCCCCATGCTCCCCGCCAACCACCCCTTTACTCCATCCCTCCTTCAACCCCTCCAGCTCGGCCTCATCCCCATCTCAACACACCACCACTCCACCCTGCTCTGTGCTTCCATCCAGGGATTGTCCCTCCTCCCCCACCACTAGTTCTGCCTCACTCGCACCCTCACTGCCCCCACGACCTTCTTTTAATCCTATTGTAATGCTGAAATTTCTAGTTTATCACATAAGTATAATATAAGTAGTATAAGAATAATATAAGTTAGTATAAGTATAGTATAAGTGAGAATATGTATGTGATTTACGTTAGGTTATGTATGATGTAAGTGTAATTCTGGACTCTGTTAAGATGATGTAATGTATGGGAAGTGGACCATGTAATTCATTTTTGGGCTTGATTTTAGTTAAAGGGTAGTAGGGGAGTATTATTGTTAATATGTGGACCGTGTGGAGTGAGTTAGACTCGCAAATTCGTGTCTGGTTTCGATATAGTGGCGAAGAAAGTTGATTCGAGATTAAAATTTGCGATGAGTCGTATTTACACCTGGAATTCAGAATTTTGTAGTTGAGTTTGTGGTTATCATCTTGTTGTACTAAATAATAATGTCTAAGAACTTAGGTAAAGTCTGATTATTGATTATTGTCATTGTTAGCCACAAAATTAATTAATTTTACACAGTCACCAGATCACGTAGGCCAGTACCAACGTGAACAAAGGGAAATTATGTCAATGCGTGACTTTGGGCATCGTTTTAAATTGTTAGACTTATGTTATTGCCACAAAATTCAAATCATCATAAGTTATTTTGTATAAGTAAAGGACTGTGTAAACTCCTTGTTGCAAAATTCCTGGATGATGGTATAACAAATTGACTGTAGAGTAATTGGTCGAAGTCAGAACCGGATGTAAGAACGTCGCGGGTTTTTTGCAGGGCGTCCTGCCCGCGATGCGTCACTTCTGAGCTGAACCTCATGGAGGACGGATACACAAGTATGGACCCGAGTAATTCACGGTATTTCTCCCCCATATGTCACAATAAGTAGTTGTCATTCTAACTAAATATAAAGGAAGTTGTCTGATAATATTTATCAATGCTATTATATGACTTCTGAGCTGAACCTCATGGAGGACGGATCCACAGATTTGTTGTGGCGTCTCGGAGTCTGCCCGTCGACTGCGTCGTGTCTCGCAGTCTATAGTGCCAAAGACCTTACACATTTCCACTTAGTTCCTTTCAATTCACAGTGTCGATAAAAGTTGTCGTATGGTCCACTTAGTAAGTCTTTATGCATGAAGTGTATTATTTTGGTTATAAGTGAGTGAGAAGTAGAGTGTTGTATTCCTCTATCTTGCAGAGTACTGCAAGCGCTGAGTCTACATATTAAATTTATCTTGGGCATCTGAATATTTACATAGATATGTTATGTTGTGCAAACCCATGGTAATTAGGGATGTTTTCTTTAGATGTGGAGTGTACTGTGTAACACGTTGTGAAATTGGGTATTACTACGAGTCCTTTTGAGACCGTGGTTTATGTGAGTTTCTCNTCTAAGTACCAGGTGAGACAATCCTATATTGGTGGTCTCTACACTGGTGTTACAGCAGTGGAAAATTCATTATAAGGGAAAGCAAACATTTGCGCCCTTACACTGGTGTCATATGCGGTGTGATATTTAGAGTATCTTCTTTATAACGTAGATAGAAAAATCCTGCATTAGACTGTCTCCCCCCCGTCATAGCCTTAACTCAACCATCAGCTCTACGTCCTCCTCCTGCTTGATCAGCTGACCTTGTTGCATTCCACTCTACACCAGATAGGGCCGACAATCACGACCCCCAAACAGATACAGTCCCAAAACACCACCCCACAATGCAACCTCACCCCTGGCATCCCCACCAACCCCCACCACCACTCCCACACCCAGCACAACACCCCAACCCTCCAAAATCCAGTCCCTCACAAACACACACTCATACCCACCCTACTACACCAATACTTCCCCTCCCCCCCTCTCACAGCAGTACTTTTGACCTGCTTCCACATATGACAATCCAACCTCCAAGTCAAAGATCACCAACCGTCTCCCTGCCACGACTACAGCGACTACCATCGCTGCCATCTCTCTCCAACTACAGCTGAACCAAGTTAGCATGTTCCACTGATATGCCTTCTGGGTCTCACAGGATGGACAACAAAGAAGAATCCAGAAGCCCCAACACTTGCCCCGGTTTCTAGCCATCTCTCCCCACCCCAGCTTCTTGATCCTCGTCGAAGACCCCACTATAGAACCCAATGAGCGATCTTACTCCTGGTACCGCCTCCTCCACAGGCTCAAATCGACTACTGTCACCAGCCAAGATCAAATATTCGACCTCCTGCCACGAGGACGTGGCTTACAGAACGGTGGGGGTGTAAAATGCCTGGGACCTCAACCCAACAGGCTGAAAGATCTACTGTAGTATTGGCTCCTAAGGCAGCAGTAGAAAATACTCGAGAACTGAGAAGCCACACCTGGATAGCTGGAGTATGAGTGCTTGCCCAAGAAGCACACAGAGAGCTGGAGCGCCCCACAGCTAGAAGTCCCTTTAGCCCGGAGCCACCACACTGCCCCCATTGCAAACTGAGCTACCAGTAGCAGCAGCAACAAGGGCTCGCCTACTTGGTGCTTGCTAGAGGCAGCACAGCCGAGCTTGCTAGAGGGGGCTTGGCTGTGCAGAAGGAGTTCTAGTGTTCCATTGTGCTTGCTAGATGTGGCACAACTGAGCCTGCTAGAGGCAACTTCGAAATGCAGAAGAGAGTTCCAGTGTTCCAGTGTGCTTGCTAGACGTGGCATGATCGAGCTTGCTAGAGGCGGCTTGACAACGCATTAGGGGTTCCAGACCATATGCTCCCCAGAGTCCAGCAGGGTTCCCCAACATGATGCTGAAGCTGGAGCAAGTCTCCCCCCACATTCGCAAGTCCCTTCCCACACAAAGAGAGAGCGCCCTCTTACCCCTGGAAAAGGAATCCCGGGCTAAGTAACATAAACTTATTGTCCCTACTGTCTCAGTTCCCTTCTAACTTTGCTGCTAGACCCACTCTGGGCACAAACCACACAACCCTATTGCCAGACTAAGAGAGAGAGACAGCCAGACATCGGGCTACCACTTTCCAGAGCCAGGGTCGTAGCCTATCTCCCCCATAGCCTACCACCACTGATTCACTACATTACAACACCTGTTACAGATGTTGAGTCAAACCCCGGCCCCCTTCCCTTTCCAAAGAGTACCCCAGCGGTGAGTGTGAGCGTAATATCTAGAACATCTCCCTCCAGATTTTCCCTCCCAATTCCCCTTCGCCCAAGTGGCCATTTCTTATAAATATACCTCACAATATTGGATGTAAAGTTGTATATATATAGAGAGACTAGTGCAGTAATAAATCTTTTGTTTTGCCCCCTCGAGTTTCTGTGTCTACCCTGTACTCTTAAGGTGTGTCGAATTCTGCTTGGGTATTCATCTCTGTTTAGAAGAACCCCATTAGAATAGGAAAGTCCTAGTTACCTAGTATAACACTGGTGGCTAGTGGTGGTTCTAAATATGGAGGGAAGGCAAAGCAGAGTTTCGGTCACCGAGTACACGGTACACAGACGCCAACACGGTGGCACTGGGGTTTCACGTCGAACTGTACGATATTACTACTTAGATGGAAGTGGTCAAACCGGTGTTGGACTTGGTATATGAGGAGGAAGCGCAGACCACAGTATTACTACACCACTAAGGGAAATCGATTGCCCTAGTAGCTGGGAAGGTTAATGTGGTCCTAATGAAAGCACACTGCAGATGAACAGTTATCGATGCCGTCCAACCAACCCTTGGGATGGTCGTTGTGCTGTCACAACTCCGCGACGTAAAGTTTGAGGGAGAACTGTATGCCACACCCTAGCAGATTTGTGGAAGCTCATAATGTCAGCGTATGCAAGCTCACTGAAGAACGATGTAACCAATATATTTTCGCCCACTTGATACGTGCCCTACCCAGCACCGTCCGGGAACGTTTCACCATTCACGACACCCAAGGGTTTGGGAGAGACATAATAATAATCTGATGGCTGTTAGCAGCACACTCGGGGAGACAGAAACCAATCAGGGCTGTGTGCCACGTTCCGACCCAGCCGAATCAAAAGGCTGAAGTGTGGCAAGGTGCAAACCGCCCCTTCTATTCTCGTATCTCCCCATCTCCACAGGACAAACCGCCGCAGCAAAACAACCTAATCCTGATCGATCTTCGGTAATTCAAAGCCTGTAATGCTTTCTGTGCCCTGCATGAACAAATGAAGACTCGGCGTAACAGGTCTAACTGACAGGACCCACCACCACAACCCTGCTTTGTCCAATGGCGCGAAGCCAATAAGTACACCCGAACAAATGACACTGAACTAGGGCCCAAAGACGAGGTGGATCCAGCAGCCACCTTTTACAGCATGGAAGAGCAGCTGAAAACCATGTAATCCTCAGAAGCTGGGCCAGATTTTTTAGGAGTCCCTCCATCAGTTCTTGCCCTGGCTAGGGCAGGTAGCACCAAACTCAAAATGCCAGTCTACATGAAAGTGAAACTCCAAGGAGTCCCAGTGCGGCTCCTAGCGGATACTGGTGCTGTGCGTTCCTGCCTGTACACGTAGTTCTACCAGCAGAATCAGACAGCCTTCAACACCCTCCGGGCCCTGTCCACTGACCTCATTGGAGAAGGGGACGAGCCTTTGGCCCTGTAGGCAGAGACCCTTCCACTTTTGGTAACCACCCTAGAGCCATTGGTCAACACTAACCATCCATCACTATGTTCGACTCGAGATGTACAGCATACAACGGTTATCTTGCGTTAGAACTACCACAAAAGCTGGGAGCCACGATCGACTGACAGCACCGGCGCCCCCAGTTCATGACCCACAATCACATGACCGGCCTGCACATTGTGCAAGCCATCATGAAAAAAGCAACCACCTTCCAACCCCACTACCAAACCTGAATACTGTCAAGTACCTCGGGCCAGCATTAGCAACTTTTTTCCCCACAAATGGACCACCGATTTGCTGCAAAATGTCAAGTCTCCCTGGCAATTGTCACCCCTCACACCAACGCAGACACCTTGTCGAGGCTTCCCTTCAAGTCACTCACCGAACAACAGAAAGCAAGGAGCAACACATCAGAGAACACCCTAATGCGTCAATGGAAAACTAAACTAAAACTGGGGTGGATGCCTCTCAACATCTTCTACAAGCTTGAGCTAATAGGAGAACACCTCTACACACCTTCTGGCCACATTGTCATTGACCCCTCAGAGGTCGAGGGCATCATGGCCCACCTGCACCATGGGAATGATATTCACCTCGGACAACAAAAGCTACTCCAGACATTCAGGGATGTCTACTGGACACCACACCCATCAGCCATAGCCAGACGATTGGTTGGAGCCTGCCGGGACTGTTCCCTAGGGAAAGACATTCCCCCACCATCACCTGACTCGCATCCCTCCTCCATTATATCACCAACCAGCTCTCCTGTCTCACGAACCCCCAGCCCACCACTGCCATCCACACAGGCACCAAACAGATCATCGGCCCTGTGCTTCCTACCACCACCCCTTGTGCCCCCGCCCCCCTTGGCTGACAACTCCTTCTCAGCTTCATCCCCTTCCCAACCCACTACCACCCCACCCTGCCCTGTTCTCTCACTCAGATGTTCTCACTCAAATCTTACTCACAATATCGCCTCACCTGCATCCCCACCATCGCCACAACCCTCCCTGATTCCTTCCACATCACCCCTCAACACTAAGTCAGCCACAAGCTCCACATCCTCCTTCTCACACTTGATCAGCCAACCGAGTTGAATTCCAGTTTTCATCAGATTGGGCCGACAATCACGACCCCTGAACAGATACAGCCCCACAACATCACCCCACAATGCAACCCCATCCCCAGCATCCCCACCAACTCCAATCACCACTCCCCCACCCCATGCAACACAACAAACCCCCAAATACAGTCCCTTACAAACACACAATCATATCATATACCTCCCTCCCCCCTCACAGCAGTACTTTTGCATCTGCTTCCACCTATAACAAGCCAATCCCCAGGTCAAAGGCCACCATCCATCTCCCTGTCACGACTACAGCCATTACCATCCCCGCCATCTCCTCTCTCCAACCACAGCCGAACCAAGTCAGCATGCTCATCTGATATGTCTTCTGGGCCTCACAGGATGGACAACAAAGAAGAATCCAGAAGCCCCAACACTTTCCCCGGTTGCTAGCCAGTTATACCCAACCCAGCTCCTTGGTCCTCATCGAAGACCCCACCATAGCACCTGATGAGTGATCCCGCTCCTAGTACCGCCTCCTCCACAAGCTCAGACTGACCACCGTCACCAGCTGAGATCAAATATTCGACCTCCTGCCACGAGGATGTGGCTTACAGGATGACGGGAGTGGTAAAATTCCCAGGACCCCAACCCAACAGGCCGAAAGATCTACTACAGCCCTGGCTCCAAAGGTGGCAGTAGAAAATACGCACACCCTGAGAAGCTGCCATTGATTTGCTGGAATACTAGTGTCTGCCCACGAAGGGCACAGGGAGCTGGAACATCCCACGGCCAGAAGTCCCTCTAGCCCAGAACCTCCACATCACCCCCATTGCAATCCAAGCAACCATACCAACAACGACAAGGGCTCGTCAGCTTAGTGCTTGCTAGAGGCAGCTTTACTGAGCTTGCTAGATGCGGCTTGTCAACTCAGAAGGAGTTCCAGTGAGTGTGCTTGCTAGTGGCACAACCAAGCTTGCTAGAATTGGTTTGGCAATGCAGAAGGAGTTCCAGTGTTCTAGTGTGCTTGCTAGATGTGGCACAACTGAGCTTGCTAGAGGGGGCTTTGCAACACAGAAGGAGTTCCAGTGTTCCAATGTGCTTGTAAGATGCGGCATGACCAAGCTTGCTAGAGGCAGCTCGGCAACACAGAAGAAGATCCGAACCACACACTCCCTGGAGTCTGGCAGGCTTCCCCAACGTGATGCTGAAGCTGGAGCAAGTCCCTCCCGACACACACACTGAAATACGAGCAGATACAGAAAACATCAATGAGGCAGATGACACAAACCCTCCACCCGGAGAGGAACCAACGGGAAGGCAGGTAAGGCACGGAGCATTTCCGGGCATGACCAGCCTACCTCTCCAACTACCTTATATCCCTCTCGCTCCCAACCAACACCACGCCAGGTACGCAGGAAAAGTTACCTAGGCTCTGGCCAGAGCAACCAAACTCCGTGGCTGGAGTTATTCTCCAGCCACTGCACTGGTATATATTTGCCCGGGGGATGGGCTCCCCCCCCCACGCCAGTGTCCTCTGTCGCCATGCAGAGGACGCCCCCTTGTTATTATGGGGGGATGGGCTCTGCCCCCCCC
>JAGKTI010001485.1:71829-83832 GCA_018397915.1 Birgus latro | reverse complement strand
GGCGTTGGTAATGAATGGTGATGGATGGAATATCTCAAATTTGTTGTATGCTGATGATGCAGTACTATAAATGCTGGACAAGAACTTGGTAGTCTAGTGCAGAGTTTTGCTGATGTCTGTGAATGTCGTGCCTTGAGTGTAAATGTAGAAAAGAGTAAGGTGATAGTTACTGAGAGAGAAGGTGACTCCCAGTGTGATGTTAAAGTGAATGGAGGGAGACTGGAATTGGTGAGAGAGTTCGGATACCTGGGTACAGTGATAGAAAAGAGAGGAAAATGTGCAAAAGAAGTTGAAAGTAGAGTGACAGAAGGAAGAAAAGTAGCTGGTGCATTGACGGCCTTGAGAAGAAACAGAGGCTTGAGTGTTGCAGCTGCACGAGGCTTACACGAAGGAGTGTTAGTGCCAACTTTAACCCGTGGATTGTGAGCCACAGCTCAGGCTGGGTAGCTTTGCGTTGCGAGCCAGAGCTCAGGCTGTGCTGGCTGTGCATCACTGCTATCTACTCCACCCTATGCAAACTTACACATGGCGCTACACAAAGACAGAGAGAGATATTTTTTTCTTTTCACCAGATGATGCCCTGGATATTTTTAAAAACATTTTTTTTTTTCCACTACTCCCCTACGTAAACTTACTCATGGCCCTACGCAAAGACGGAGAGACAGATTTTTTTTTTTTTTATCAGATGATTCCCTGGATGTTTGTCTTCAAGTTTATAATAAACACAAACTATAATTTTTCTTTTTTCTTTTATTTCATTTTTTGCACACCCCGGGGTGGAATAAAAAAAGGTAATTGCACAGTCGACATGTTAACATATGGATGCAAGACTATGGTTTGACATGAAAATGAAAAGTCAAGAGTAAGAGCAGGGAGATGGGACTGCTGAGGAATGTATGTGGAGTTCAGAGGGTGGATAAGATACAAAATAATGTGATTCGTGAAAGATGTGGAGTGAGGAAGTCTGTGGACACAGAATCAAAGAGAGTGTACTGAGATGGTATGGAAATGTGGAGAGAATGGATAACAATAGAGTGGTGATAAAGGTATATCTGAGCGAATTTGAAGGAAGGAGGAGGCGTGGTAGGCCAAGGAGAAGGTGGAGAGATATGGTGGATGAGTGTATGAGGAAGCGAGGTTTGGAAGCCGGTGAGGCTAGGGAATTGACAAGAGATCGAGCTGGCTGGATGAATGTTGTGAGGAGAAGTGCATGATCAGGGATTTGGCACCCCATTTTAACGTGGCGGCATCAGGATTGACTCTATTGGATATGTGTATGTGAAGCTACAGAACGTGGTCAATGTTTTTGGCGTATCTGATAGAGCCAGGATTCCAGGGACTTGAATGATGAGTAAATGGAAGCGTGGCCCATTGGATTGGGCAAATTTGGGCTGTCTGGACATTGCAACTCCTCACCCTGCCCTAGGTGGGAAAGAAGGTTCGGATGATGATGATGATGGAAAGGGGGGGGGGAATTTTTCTTCATTTTTTGGCACACCATAGGGTGGGATAAAAAGGGTTATTGTGCAATCGATGGGTTAACATCCAGTAAGCTGAGGGGAGGGAAAATAAGTTTGCATTCAGTTATTTATATGTTTAAAGTGGAAATACGTACACAAATATCCATCCATCCATCTGTCATCCAATCCTATGTTGCCTCACGAGGAACATAGGAACCCGGAGCTAAGCAAGTTGGTCCTGACATTTAAGGTGAGAGTGACCAGCCTCACTCATCACTGAATGGCATTACGTGAGCCGTAAACCCCAACCATCCCTTTGATATAAACCTGCACAGGCTCAACCCAATTGGAGCACCTTAATTACTGGTATCTTTCGCCACTGCTTTGCATTCGTTAGCAGATGATCAGTTGACTTGTTTACAATCTACAGATGCATTTAGCTTGATGAAATCACTCCAAGCTGCATGTGTTCATTCATTTGTTCGTTTTTTGAAGGCTCCAACATGCTTGCATGTGCCGGCCTTGGTCACCTAATTGCAGCTGTCCGTGCTGTTCGATCTCTGGCAACTTCCTTATTCAATCCCTTATCCCTGAGGTCACACTCAGTGACCTCATTCCATCTCTTTTTCAGTCTGCATCTCGCAGCCCTTCCCCAACACTTCTCACTTTCTGCACCCAGTTGTCATCCCCCATCCTCTTCACATGCCTAGTCCATCTGAGTCTACCTCTCCTCAACACAACACCAATACACTCCAGTCCCTTCCAACCACTCAACTCTTTCATTGTAAACTTAGCACCCCCAGGCCTCACATCCTGGAGTGCACCGCACATCCACCTAGTCATTGTCATTTCTGTATGTTTGAGCCTGCCAATATCCTCTTCCTTTACTGCCCACATCTCACTACCATACAGCATTACACACGTAACACAAGCTGCATACAAATATCACTTAGCACCGAGGGAGAGCCCTTTCAGTGTCAGGAGAGGCAACAGCTTCCTGAACTGCTTCCAGCCACTCCTCACTCGCCACAGAGCTAGCTCCAGCCCCACCTCCAGTACATAACATGTCTTCCAAATAACAGAACTTTTCCACACACTCAAGAGGCTCACCAGCAAGTTTAATCCTTTCATGCCTGACAATCTCCACCTGCTCTCCCTGACACACTGCACACATGAAATCAGCATTATCTCGCAGTCTACCTCTAAGACCCCATTTATCACAGACACTGCACATGATGGAATTACTTCCTGTAGCTTTGTGGCAAATCACACATGGCTTCTCTCCGTCTTTGACAGTACTGCTACCAGTCCTAGGTTCCATCACTTTTGTTTTATCTGCATTTACTCAAAAGCCCTTGTGCCCCCTACCATCTCTCCACTTCCTAAGTCTTTCCTCCTTCTCCTTTTCATTCTCTGCAGTCAACACCAAATCATCAGCATACAAAATCTCACATGGGAGTCCATTACTGACATCTCATGAATGGGCTTCACGTACCATGATAAGGTGATCTGAACTGACCTCTGGTGCACACCAACATTCACAGACTGCTCATTACTCAAATCTCCATTCACCCATGCTTGGGTGCGAGCACTCACATACATGGCCATAACCACCCTGATTAGCTACTCATCGATCCCAAGCTTTCTCATTGCCCACTTCACCACCTCTCTTGGGATTCTGTCAGAGGCCTTCTCCAAATCAACAAAAACAAAGTACAGTGCCCTTTTCCTTTCATTCATCCATTATCGAATCCTATGTTGCCCCATGAGGAGCATAAGAGCTTGTGGCTAGGCAAGTTGGTCAGGACATTTAAGATGAGAGTGAGCTCCCTCATCCCTGAGTGGCATTATGTGAGCAATAAACCCCAACCACCAATTGGGTATATACTTGCACCTGCTCAATCCAATTGGAGCACCGTAATTACTCCAATTGGAGCACCGTAATTACTCACTAAACCATCAGGCATCTTCCTGAGTGGCATTATGTGAGCAATAAACTCCAACCACCAATTGGATATATACTTGCACCTGCTCAATCCAATTGGAGCACCGTAATTACTCACTAAACCACCAGGCATCATAATTTGGTTATATGGTTACCACCCAGTGTAGTAAATGGTTTCCTGGTGTACAGGAAACCATTTGGCTTGTTGCTTAGTGTAGAGTCACCCATAGGCAGAAGGAAGGGGAAAGAATGAAGGAAAGAAAGACAGAAGAGGGAGTGTAAAGTCACCTATAGACAATAGGAAGGGGAAAGAATGGAGGAAAGAAATACAAAAGAGGAGGGAAGGAAGAGAGGAAAGGGAAGACACCCAAAGCAGCACAACATCAAGTGAGTGTATATTTTTCCTGAAGCTGTTGAACAAGGAATATGGCATCAGTGGTCCCATTGCCTGGCATAAACTCAAACTGCCTCTCATCAATATTCACTCTTTCTCTAATCATACCTTCTAGAACTCTTTCCATTACCTTCATAATTTGGTCAAAAAGTTTTATGCCTCTGTAATTTCCACTTTCCAGGGCACCACCCTTCCCCTTGTACACATTACAATTACACTCCTCAGCCAATCATCTGGGACAACATACTTATATATAATTGTATTTATCAGGCAAGTGACTAACCTCTCTCCTTTATCTCCTGAGGCTTTCAACATTTCAGCCGTCAACCCAGACACACCTGCAGCCCACCCCACCTCCATCCTGCCTATTACCCCACTCACGGTAGCAGTGTTAATCAAAGATCAAGGGCCAGAAATTGGATCTGCAGGCTCCTAACCTTCCCTATCTCAGTCAAACTTCTCATTCAACAACTGGCTGTAATGCTCTCTCAATGCATCTTTAATATCCCCACTGTTCACCACTACTCTTCCTTCATCATTCTTCACACATTTCTCACCAATGATACTGCTATTCTCCCTCTTCATCTGATTTGCCACCTTAAATATCATATTCTTCATTTTGATGCAGTTTAGGTTATCAAGTAAAAGTCTCTGTGATTCAGACTTTGCCCTGTAAACCTCTTTTCTAGCCCTAAGCTTGGCAGCCAAGTACTCCTCTTTGTTACCACCCTTCTTCATTTACTGGAAAGCATTCTTTTCTCTATAACTGCAGCTCCTATACCCTCATCCTACCACCAAGTTACCCCTGTCTTGGTGGGCCTCCTGTCCATCCACATACTGGATCTGTAACTCTCAATAAGTTGTTCTAAAGGACTCTGTACTGTTCAATAACAACTCTGTCAGTGTCTCCCTGTTCAGCCACCACTCCTCATCTCGCAATAGAAGGCTTCCCTTACTGCTTGGTTTTTCAGCTTCCATATTTTCCTCTTAGGTGCATAGGTCCTCTTTATCATTACCAGCTCCTTAAGTACCTCGTCACATATCAATAACTTGTGTTGCTGCACACACCCCTCGCTCCCTGTAACTTTAACATCCCTCATTAACCTCCCATCCATCAGCCCTCCAGACCAGGAAATAGTCTGTCTGGCTGCTATTTCCCCCAGACTCATATGTAATCAACCTACTCTTTCTATCTTTCTGACTCACAGAATTCTTAGTTTCCTGTTTATGTATGGATTTATGATATTGCACCCTTATCTAAGTCAGCATTATATCAGTCTTGTAGGAATATCTGTCTGTTTATCTATTTGCCAGATGCCTTCATCCCGTGAGGGGTGGCCACAAACAAACTGCCTCCATGTCACCCAATCCCCCGCCATTTCACTGCGCTGCTTTCAGCTCACACCCCCTCTCTCATATACCTCTATACTCCATCCCTCCATCTCATCCTTTGCATCCCCCTCCCTCTCCTCCCCTCCATGTCACTTTGCTTCTTTGTCTCTCACTCTCCATCCTCTCCACATGGGCAAACCACCTCAGTGTATTTCTCCTAATGCTTTCTGTCACATCCACACCACAACTCTCCTTCACGTCTCATTTGTCAGTCTGTCTCTCCATGTAACTCCACATGCTCCTCTCAAATAACTCATTTCCACTGCACTCACTCTTGGCTTGTGTCCTTTCAACAAGTCCCAAGCTTCACTTCCATATGTTAGAGTTGGTATCACAATATACCTCTCCCTCACTATTCGACAGGGATGCGTTCCATAAAATGGGGTTGAATAACAAACCGATTTTTTCCCAAAAGATTGTTAAGAAATAGGGGGTTATGTTCCTGAAGACCTTTGTCTTTCAAAAAATATTCAGAAAGACAGAAAAAATACCAGTAAATATAAACAAAAGTGACATAGGGATTTGAGCTGTTTTCTTATATACCTATTTTCTCAAGGAAAATTATTTTAGTACTACATACATCTCGGATGATTGACATTGATTTTCGATCAAAAAAATATTGGAGAACGAATGAAATACTGTATACCCACTTAGTGATATTAAAGAAAGCCGCCTGAACGCCTTTGATAGCATGTTTATTGACAATCCTGCTGACTGGACATGACATCACTACACCAAACAAACTCAAATGTATTCAGTTTAAAACCATAAATAGCAGTGGAAGCCTAATCAGAAGTGCTGAAACCTAACTGGGGGCTTTGGCCCCAGGACCCCCCAATAATTATAACCCACCAAACTTAATGCAAACTAAAATGTGCATTATGTGAAACTGGTGCCAAACATTATCGTGTGTTAAGAGCACTTGTTAATTATTGGTGCAATCGTCACCTGACCGTGCGATGGCAAAACACTCACTTAGGTTGGTGAGTACATGACTGCACTTGACAGAGGTAATAGTGGGGGTCTTGGGTGGAGCCATGGTGGTTCTGTAGTATTTCTCGATGCCAAATAGAAAAGCAGACGGATGAAGAGACAACCAATCAGCAGGGCAGAGTGCAGGTCACTGAGGCAGTTCAGCTGGTCTGTCTGGCGGCGCGCGGTTTTAATTGTGTAAATGGAGGGGATAACCATGTCAGACAATGAAAAAGGGTGTAGATTTATAAATGTTGAAACAACAAGTTGTCAAATAATGATCAGTCGAAAAACGAGGACTTGGTGTACTGTCATGCAGCGACTTTTTTACGTCCATGCTCACTTCACTGTTTCTTATCATTGCTTTCAAAGAACCAGCAACCATTCTTCTTTATTGTACCCTTTCAAGCACTTCACCATCCAAACTTCCATCCTTACTCATCACACTGCCCAGGTGTTTAACCACTTAACCACGGGCTGTCACTTTCGTGACGCTGGGTGTCAATGGCTCAAGCTGCGGGCCGTCAGTTGGGTGCTTCTGTTTTGTTTTTAATTAGACAGGGCTTTCAAGATATAATTATATATAAAAAATTTGGGGAGAAGCCTGAGTGATATTTATATTCACCTAGACAAACCTAATTTAATATGTACAGTATTGTCAATATTTCCAACGACTTATTTCATAGCATATACATTAGCAGCTGATTTTGAACCCTTTTATACCCAGATATGTACGTAATTCAGTTCAGTGTTGTCCTTGAAGGTGGAATCACGTCGCCATCGCGCCTCTCCATCTCCGCCGCTTTGGCAGCCATTTTAAACCGCCCTGTGACAACAAAACATCGTGTGGGAAGCGATAAATGACTGTAGATATATATAATTGTAATAAATTGATAGGAATGTAAAGTGGGAGTGTGTATATGAATAAGAAATGACCGAATACGAGCTGCGGAATAGCGCGATAGGGAGGCTTTCATTTTCAGTGGCTTCCACAGTGTTTTTTTTTTGTGGGAGTAGGGATACTCGTAAATAATTGAATAGTATTTGTAGTGGCCCCAGCCCTGGCCCAGCAGCTCCAGCCTTGCCCCAACATCCCCAGCCATGGCCTAGCAGCCCCAGCCCCAGCCCAGCAGCTCCAGCTCTGGCCCAGCAACTAATGCTGAAAATCGGCAAGTAAAAGCCGATTAATATTGCTATCGGTATCGGAGGGGAAAAATTATCCGATACAATAATCAATCGTATCGGAACCAGGTGTATAATGATGAAAAAATATGAAAATGTTTGTTTTACCCAATAGCCGTAGATTCTAGCACTTGTGTCTCCACCATTTTAGGCATGAACTAAGGGTGTAATGATTATTTTTCAAAGTTACGGTCGTATCCCACATTCTGTTGACTTGTACACCCCACCCTCGGCTATCATTCCCAATTTGTGCCGCCATGGCTGTGCAATAGCCAAAAACGTGATAGCCGTATTGAAGAACTTATGGTAATAATTCTAATTGGTGCCATGACCTCAATATTTACCCCTAAGATACCCTTTTTGTACCACATAATAACATATAATGGTCTAAAAATGAGCATGCAAATTAGAAATATACTGTACTATCTATCTATCTATTGCCAGACGCCATAATCCCGTAAGGGGTGGCCATTTGACTTGAGTTGTTTGTTTTACCAGGAGGATTAATAAAAAACAGACCTTACTATCCCTGATGGCCATCTAGCATCACACACGTTTCGCCAGTAATAAGTTTCGGTGCCTATTGAAGAGAAAATGCAGTGTGAAACTATTTTTGAAAGCCATTAGTCATCAACAATAAAGGAAAAAATAAAAGCTATAAAGAAATCATTAGGAAGGACTGATGGTTTGGGGACAGTTCGCCGTCAAGTCAAATTCCCCATCACAACACTAACAAGACAATTCGCCGTCATTAATGAAGACAACTATGAGTGATCTATATATCTATCTATTGCCAGATGCCATAATCCCGTAAGGGGTGGCCATTTGACTTTGAGTTATTAGTTTTACGGGGAGGGTTAATAAAAACTTACTATTCCTTTTGATGACGGTCTAGCATCACGCATATTTCGCCAGGAATAAGTTTCGGAGCCCGTTAAAAAAAAGAAAAATGCAGTGTGAAAATATTTTTCAAAGCCATTAGTCATCAACAATAAAGGGAAAAAAATAAAAGCTATAAAGAAGTCGTCAGGAAGGACTGATGGTTTCGGGACATTTCACCGTCAAGTTCCCCGTCACAACAATAACAACACAGTTCGCCGTCATTAATGAAGACAGCTATGGGTGATCTATCTATCTATCTATTGCCAGACGCCATAATCCCGTGAGGGGTGGCCATTTGACTTTGAGTTACCTGTATTAGTTTTACAGGGAGGGTTAATAAAAACTACTTACTATTCCTTTTGATGGCAGTCTAGCATCATGCATATTTTGCCAGGAATAAGTTTCAGAGCCCATTAGAAAAAAAATTGCAGTGTGAAACTATTTTTCAAAGCCATTAGTCATCAACACTAAAGGAAAAAATAAAAGCTATAAGAAGTCGTCAGGAAGGACTGATGGTTTCGGGACGATTTGCCATCGTCAAATTCCCCGTCTCAGCAACATCGAGACAATTTGCCATCATTAATGAAGACAACCATGGGTGATCTGTCTATCTATCTATCTATCAGTCTATTGCCAGATGCCATAATCCTGTAAGGGGTGGCCATTTGACTTTGAGTTATTTGTTTTATGGGGAGGGTTAATAAAAACAACTTACTATCCTTTTTGATGGCCGTCTAGCATCACACACATTTCTCCAGGAATAAGTTTTGGAACCCATTAACAAAAAAAAATGCTGTGTGAAACTATTTTTCAAAACCATTAGTCATCAACAATAAAGGGAAAAAAATAAAAGCTATAAAGTCATCAGGAAGGACTTATGGTTTCGAGACAATTCACCATCATCAAATTCCCTGTCACAACAACAACGAGACAATTCACCATTATTAATGAAGACAGCTATGGGTGATCTATCTATCTGTCTATTGCCAGACGATATAATCCCGTAAGGGGTGGCCATTTGACTTTGAGTTATTTGTTTTACGGGGAGGGTTAAAAAAAAGCAACTTCCTATTCCTTTTGATGGCGGTCTAGCATCACACATATTTTGCCAGGAATATGTTTCGGATCCCATTAAAAAAAATGCAGTGTGAAACTATTTTTCAAAGCCATTATTCATCAACAATAAAGGAAAAAAAATAAAAGCTATAAGGAAGTCGTCAGGAAGGACTGATGGTTTCAGGACAATTCACCGTCAAGTCAGATACGCCATCACAACAATAACAAGACAATTCACCGTCATTAATGAAGCCAGCGATGGGTTATCTATCTATCAATTGCCAGATACCATAATCCAGTAAGGGGTGGCCATTTGAGTTTGAGTTATTTGGCTATTGTAATATCACAAAAAAGGTTATTGTTCTCACTGTCACTGTTAGCAGTCTGAGGACGAGTTGAATGGCTTGGCGGGCGGCAGGGGAGACTTGGTCAGGTGGGCAGTCAGCGCTTGGCTGGCGCTGAGGTCACGCAACCAATCACCAAGTGAATCTTTTGTTGGCTGGGTGGAGCGCTGGAACCCGGCCTTTTTGAAATTTTTAACACTTATGGTGCATGATAGCAGGGATTTAGTGCGTGATAAGGGTATTTGGGTAGGTTTTTTTATACAGGCGCGGTAGTGGTAAAACGCTGTAGCGGAACCCACGATAGCAGAGGGTTGGGTGTAAACGGTAAAATGTCTGTATTATGCCCACGCAGCATGAGGGAAGGCATGGAGTGGTGGCACAATGGACATAACTTCGTTTGAGCATTTGCTATAGAAATATCAGTAAAATATTGCAAGGAAGGCAACATTCCTTCTTACTTGTAAGGGAGGTAGTTTCTTGATAATAGCAGGGTTATTAATGATTCCAACAGCTCTGTTCTGAATTTTGTCTTGTTGTTTTAGTGCAACCTCCCCACATCCATTCCACAAGGGTGAGCAATATTCAAGCTGAGAGTGCACATGACTCTTTGAAATTATAACTAACTGCTTGTTGGTGAAGAAGTTACGGACTCTGTACAATAATCCAAGTTTCTTTGAGGTGGTTTTAGCAAGTGATCTGACATGAGAGGTCCAGCTGAAGGCATTGTTAAGTGAGACACCGAGAATTTCAATACTTTTGGAGATGGGAATATTAGTAGCACTGAAGGTAATATACGAATCTGGCAGTATCTATCTACAGTATTAATAAATTGTATATACAGTAAAACCTCGATATAACGGACTTCAGTAGACCGGAATTCGCTTTTATCGGACTCGAGAAGCTACCGGACTAAACTCCTATATATCGGAAAAAGTCCGATATAGCCAGAATCAGTCCAGACTGCCTGATAACTTCAGCTATGTTCACCACAATAAGACAAATAAAAGACATGTTTTTCAGTGCACAGTACAGTGTTATTATACCATTTGATTAATGTAGTGAAGGTAAAACACAGTACAATACTGCAATGGTGGTGAAAACTACCGATGCAATCCGGACTAATGTCTGATATATCGGAAAAAGTCCGGATTAGCAGGGGTAAGTCCAGATGTCGCTTTTATCGGAAAATCGCATATTTCGGACTGGCCTGAGCCCCAATTAGTCCGTTATAGTGAGGTCTTACTGTATTTGATTTTACTAGCATTAAACGAGACAAGGTTGTTTTGTCCCCATTCATTGATCTTAGATAAGTCTTGATTTATGGAGATGGCTGTACTGAGTTGAGAGTTAGAGATATGCGACTTTGTAAATGGGTATTTGAGTGTGAATGAACTGTGAAGTGCTGAGTCATCTGCATGTGAATGGATGGGGTTGTGGGTGACAGACAAGGGATCATTAGTATGAACCAGGAATAGGGTTGGCTCCAGAACTGATCCCTGTGGCATGCCGGCATTAGTTGAGTGGAAATTGGAGTATACATCATCTACTTTTATTTTTCTGTCACTGAGCTATGAGGAAAGCAGAAGAACAAAAGACGTTATTCCATATCAAGGGAGTTTGGACAGCAGGAAACGATGCCTCACTCAGTCGAAATCTTTAGAAATATCAAGGGCTACTGCATGAGTTTCTGCAACTTCTACATCCACCACCATGTATAGTTGGCTCCAAAAGAAGCTGGGCAGTTGCTCCAAGGCTACCTGTAAATTTGACAACAGTGTATGGGTCAGTATTAACCTGTATATTAACCTTGCATAACCTAGAATCCCTGCCATCCTCTCTTGCTGCTTCCCTTCCCCTCACTTGCCTATTTGAGAGAGAGAGAGAGTGGGGTATTGAAAGGGAGGGGGCTGGGGTGGGGGGAGGGAGAGGGACCAGTCTCTAACTGCTTTCTCCCCCATCTCTCTCCTTCCTCTTCATTATCTCTCTCCTCTCTCATCTCCCTTTCTTCCCAGATTTCTCTTCTTCCATCAGCAGCCGTGGCTCAGTGGGTTAGAGCGCTCCGCTCTGGCCATAGGGTCGGAGGATCGAATCCACCCAAGGGTCATTGGTAGACATCAGGAAGGGCATCCGGTCATAAAATGCTACATGCTTCAATCCAAAAAAGGCCGACGCATGCAAGCATGTTGCAGCCTTCAAAAACGAAAACGAAAATGAAACGAACATCACTCTCCTCCTGCTCGTCTCCCATTTCATATACCTCTCTCTCTCTCTCTCTCTCACACACACACACACACACACACATACACACACACACACACACACACACACACACACATTATATTAATTATATGGATGAGGAAATGTTGAGGGAGTTGA
>JAGKTI010001485.1:37030-56809 GCA_018397915.1 Birgus latro | reverse complement strand
TACTTATTTTATTTTGTATAAGAGTAGGGCAAAGGGCTCATTTCAATGGTTGAAATCAGTGGAAAAATCCGGGGAAGATTTACATAGCGCAGAGCGGCTGAGCGGACGACGCAAGAGGGTAATGGAGGGGAGGTAGGAAGAGGAGTCTAGAATGGGGGAAAATGGCTAAATTGTCAACAGTGGATGGGAGTACTAATGACATTAGCAGCTGTGACTATTGTTGGATATTGGCAGTGCTGATAGATGATACAAGTCACCACCCGAAAGTCCGGGCAAATTCAAAACAACACAAAATCACAAAAGTGACGCCCCGTGGTATGATCCATTGCCCCCGAGCATCACAGAAGTGACGTCCCACGGTTAAGGGGTTAAAGCACATAGTGTGGAAGGTGTATTCCTGTAGGGAGTAGCTGAGAATATTGGAGGCAAAAAATTATTAGAGAATGGATTTTACAGCCATTTCACTTGGTACTCCATTGATGGTACTATGTTAATGCCTTTTGTGTTTTAGCTGTATATTTGGATCCTGCTCATTCCATTTAATACTGAGAAACATTTGTAGCAACAGCAATGTTGTATGTGGTATTTTAAAATTCCTGTTAATTAATCCGAGGCATCCCGATGACTTATGGGTACGTCGCAACATTTTGTCATAGTGACACCTGATGACATACCCATACGTTATGCAATTACAAGGTCCGTCATTTGCACGTTTTTCAAGTTTCACAGGTGATTTTTGGTAGTCGTATGTGGGAGACCTTCCTGATACTTCCTGGCCCCACCTGACCCCCCCCCACACACACCATTTTCTTGGCAATGCACCTGTTAGCAGTGACCCGGCCAGTAAAGACATGTCGCGCCACGGTCTCTCCAATGATGAAATTCATGGTGAAAGTGATTCCTGAGGTGAAGGACAAAGGAAGAATGAAGGAAGGTGCCATATGTTGATGTGTTTGGTGAGTGAAGAACACTTATATCGCCTATATTATTGTGTGAAAACAATATATCCTTGTACTACATATAAATTCGTACCAAATAAACTCAGTGAGATGCCTGGAACCACTGTCTGACTCACTTCTTCTTCATTTCTGCAACATTTGTGGCCTTTCCTCTAACTTTCTCTGTCGAACATCACCTCTCCTCCTCTAAACCTCATCTTCTCTTCCTGACAGAGACTCAGCTATCTGAGGCAACTGACAGGAAACCCTTTTCTGTTTCCTCCTACTTTCTCTATACTCATTTCAAAGCCAAAGGTGGCTGTTGTGTATATGTACGCAACAACTTATCTTGCTCTCGTGTTCCTGAACTTGATTCTTCTGAATTCTCAGCCCCTGTCTTCGGCTTTCCTGTCATTCTCTGACTCAATATATCTGCGCTGTTCACTTATCTCCCAATTCTACTGACTATGAAAAATTCTTTGACTATCTTACTTCTATGATGGAACACATTCTATCCATTTCTCCTTTCTCTGAAATCTCCATTCTAGGAGATTTCAATGTTCACCACCACCTTTGGCTCTCCTCTCCTTTGACTGATCCACCTGGTGAATAAGCCTACATATTTTCTATCTTCAATGACCTAGAGCAGCTTATACAGCACCCTAACCATATCCCTGACCACCTTGGAGAGAGCTCCAACATACTTGACCTCTCCCTTACAACTAATCCTTCGGCTTATGCTGTTAATCTTTCCTCTCCGTTGGGCTCCTCTGATTACAACCTTATTACCCTGACCTGTCCTATCCCTCTGGTGCGGCCTGTGAACCCCCAAAAGAAACGTCGACTGTGGCACTTTGGAGCTGTGGATTGGGAGGCCCTCAGGCAGTACTTCTTTGATTTTTCCTGGAATGATTATTGCTACCATGGCCAGGAGCCATCTGAGTGTGCTTTGTGCATTACGGAGGTTATACTCTTGGGCATGGAAGCATACTTTCCCTTCTCATACCCTTTGACTAATGCAAGAAAGTCTTGGTTTAATCACACTTGTTCTAATGCTGTCTGCAACAAGGAGAGGGCCTATAAAAGGTACCAGAGCCAACCCTTTTCTGAATCACATCTTGTTTGTATTTCTGCGCGGAATCGTTCTAAGTCTGTTCTTCGCTCTGCTGAAAATAATTTCATCCATACTAAATGCTCTCAACTCTCCAACTCGAATTCTTCCCGCTCTTTCTGGCACCTTGCCAAAAACCTTTCTAACAACTTCACCTCATCATCCTTCTCTCAACTTTTCTACTCTGATGGCTCTGTAGCTATTTCTTCTACTGATAAAGCAGAACTCTTCACTCAGACTTTCTCCTCCAATTCCACCTTAGACGATTCCAGTGCTGCTCCTCCATCACTTCCCCCCTCTGACTTCTTCATGGCTGACATTAAAATGTCTTCATCTAATGTATTTTCTGCCATCACTGGCCTTAATACTAACAAGGCATATGGGCCTGTTGGAGTCGCTCCTGTTGTCCTCAAGAACTGTGCTTCTGTTCTTACACCCTGCCTAGGTAAACTCTTTTGCCTTTGTCTGTCAACTTGTACCTTTCCTTCTTGCTGGAAGTTTGCTCTCATTCAGCCAGTCCCAAAGAAGGGTGACCATTCCCAGCCCTCTAACTGTCGTCCAATTGTTTTAACATCCTGTATCTCTAAAGTTTTCTAGTCAATTCTTAACAGAAAAATTTTAAAGTATCTTTCCTATCACAATTTTCTTTCTGTGATGGGGAGAGGTGGGCTGGGGTGGTTTGGACGTGTGGAGGGGATGGGGGAGGATAGTTGGGTGCAGAGGGTGAGAAGTGTTAATATTGGGGGAGGGGTTGGGAGGGGTAGACCGAGAGAGACATGGGATGAGGTCATTAAAGGTGACTTAAGGGTTAAGGGACTGAATAGGGAGGCTGCCAGAGATCGAGCAGCGTGGAGAGCCGCCATTAGGTGACCAAGGCCGACACATGCAAGCATGTTGGAGCCTTCAAAAACGAAACGAAACGAATTTAAAGTTGTTTGAATTAGTTACCTCTCCCATAGTTCATTTTCTTTGAAGCCAGGTACCCTCATAGAGCATGAAAAGGTAAGGGTATTCTCACCTGTAGCAACATTTATAAGCTCAGGAGGGCGATTTCTCTATGAATTTTCGATGTTTCTCACCAAAAGCGGAGGTTTGAGCAAAAAAAAAAAAAAAGTAGGGATTGCAAGGGGGGAGGGGGGGCGGTTCAGTGGCGGAAAATCGGCTGGGACATGACGGGTTAATATAATGCAATAGACGTGTTGCCAGTTCTGGTTAAACATGGCAAGTGCACTCTGCCATTTACTGAAAAGCTTACGGTATATGTATTTTTTAATTTAATGTATCAGTTGCACTGATCAAGGCATGATAACTTTAATTCTTTGCGGCTGGAGGGAACCAGGTGCCATATTGGCGATGACGTCAGAATTCACACTGCTGACGACGCTCCAATCCATCACACAAGCCTTTACCAGTAGGAGCGATAATAGATGTCGTGATATTTACCGACATGGCCACCATAGATCCAGACTACACCCTACAGATATGTTGTGAAGGAATACTTTTTGTAGTGTAAATGGAGGGTATCTGTTATGTACGTAAATTGCGGTGAAATCAACGGGAAGTAGCTTACAGCTACAGTGAAAGCTCGATTATCCAGGCTACTCCTTACCCTGCCCTAGGGTGGGAAAGGAGGTCTGGATGATGATGATGATGATGATATATATATATGACTGGTAATACAAGCCAGTTTTGTACCATGGGTCAGTTGTATCTCATGTTTTAGTTTTATGTTAGATTTACACCAATAATAGCCAGATAGGGAAGAAGAATGGGTCTGTTCTATGACAGTCCAGTACCAGTTAATTTTGATAAGTTATGTTAATTACTGCTCATGAATTTGCGTTTGTCCCTGACTTTTGGGTACGTATTAGATGCAAAATGCACAAGAGCCCTGTAAAACTTTATTTCATGTTATCAGTAACTCTTCCAGCAGGATACAATTTCCTGGCACAGTTATTTGCAAAATTTTGCAAGCTTTCCAATGATTGCATCAAATAATTGATAACTGGAGAAAAATCATGTCATTACAATGCTGCCAGAGCAAGAGAACAGGAATTTCTTGCCTGTGCCCCAGAATTTATAGCTTCTTATAAATGAACTTTAACCCTGAGAGGAATAATAGTATGGCATTTGGTACTAAAAATTCATTTCTGGAAGAATACTTTCAACAATTTTTACAAGTTGCCACATTAGGGACCAACGTAATGCGGTTAGTCCAAGTTTACCATTGTATCACGTAAGAGTATTTCATTGATGATAGTCAGTAGTGAGCATCTTCTGTGCTCTTATCCCCACTGTCACGGACCAGAAGCCTGTCTCACCTACATCTGTTCCACTTGAAGTAACATTTAACCTGTACACAACATAGACTTGTGACTGACTGTTACAACTGTTGGACCTAGACATTCACATAAGGAGCTTGTGGGGTCTCATGAGTTGGGCATGATTTATAATTTGACTGTCCAGTTGCTTTTAGAATGTTTTATAAATTTTATGAGTTAACTGACCAGTATCCAATGTCAGGTGGGAAGAAGGCAGCTGAGAATCATGCAGCAGTGTGGGTGCCGGACAAGGAAACACAGGTGTGCATGCATTGTAAGAAGACTCAGTTCACATTAATCAACAGGAGAGTGAGTATCTGTTTGCTTAACAAGAATATATTGTTTGTTGTTATTCTTTGAGATGTTTTATGTGAACATCATGACCAGCATACCATACACTGATTTACAGTGAGTGAACTGCTAATGAGTTAGAGTTGGGTAGAGTGAAGGAGTTATCCCCATAGATTCAAGGTATCAGATCAGTTCTGGGTGTCATAGGTATTCCACTGTTTAATACCAGATGATTTTATTTTAGATTACAAAAGATGTCTCAGGGTTGTAGGTGCCAGAAACAAGCTAAGTAATGCCATGAGCTAAGTTATGTCTTTATTTTGACAAACATCAGATGATTTTACTCAGCATTTAAGTAAGACATCCTTGGGCCATAGAGGTTGGATAGTCTGTGGATTGATGGTGGTGGCTTTTTCTTGCTACAGGGTTTAAAAATCTGGTGCAGTATTTTACAGATAATCAAAAATGGTAATTGAATGAAAATGGGTGGGATGAAAATTGGAGACAATTAAGTGCCAAATGGAAAGGCTAAAAGCTGATCAATGGGAATAACATAAATGGTACTGTTACAAATTATTGGATTTGGTTGCGCACAAGAATGAATATAGTCCCCAAGAATGTAACAGTGGCAAAAGTGAAGAATGCTATGAAAAAGTTAAACTTTGTATGGCATTAGCAGTTGGTAAGGTGGTTTAGTACAGAAAAGATAAAATGTAGGGGAGCAAATGCACTGAACAGTTCGTGGCATATACCCTGAAAAGCCTGGATTAGTGAATTTCTGCCAGTAGAATGGAAGAAGACTGATGTTAATCCTTTTTACAGAAATAAGGAGGACCAGAGGAAGTGAAAGAACTAATGTGGAGTAATTTGCCAGTTACTAAGTGTTCATATCATTTACAAAGGCTCCAACATGCTTGTATGTATCAGCCTTGATCACGTAATGGTAGCTTTCCGTGCTGCTCAGTCTCTGGCAGCTTCCCTCTTCAGTTCCCTATCCCAGAGGTCACACTCTATGACCTTGTCTCAACTCTTTTTCAGTCTGCCTCTCACAACCCTACCCCTGACATTCACACTTCTCACCTTCCGCACCCAGTTGTAATCCTTTGTCCTCTCAACATGCCCAGACCATCTCAGTCTACCCCTTTTCATCACAACTCCAGTAGACTCCAGTCCCATCCATCCTTATAACTCTTTAAACCCTAAACCACGGGGTTGTGTGAGGCGGTCCTGGCACTTCCAGCCTTTGGTAATTCGTGCTCTGACTTATTTTTTATAAAATTTTGGCCCAAACTACCCTGAGTGATATAAATAGCAATCAGGATTCTCCTACAGTTTTTCATATACAGTAATCTCTCCACTATCCGGTGACCTCACTGTTCGGACATCGTAGGCTGATGGCCGAAACCCCAAAATGCCCAAAAGTTGCAAAAAAGAAAGAAAGAAAAAAAAAAGATTTTTTTTTTACCGCACCAGTTTGAATTTCCCGTGCACGCCGACCAGCTCCCTTCCCGCGCTACCCTCCTCCTCCTAGTTCTGTCTCAACTCCCGTGAACATAGGACGGCTGTCCGATCATTTGCGGTATCTTTTCTTTCTTGTTTAAATAATTACATGTCACTGCTAAGGATTAAGTGTAGTTAAACACTGGATTACTGGACATGCTTCAAGAGCAATTGTGACCACTGGAAAAACCTTAGAGGTGGGGGTAAACAAAAATCATGTATTGTAAGTAAACATTGTCAACTGCTAAGTATTTTCCATAATCACTTCTAAATCCTCATTCTCTGGTTACATTTTTTACTTCATGCTTTGTGTCCCATATTTGAGTGCACAGGCTATGAAAGAGGTGATTTTCTCAGTGATTACCAAGTCTCTTACATACATTCACTGTCTAGTCAACTGGTGAACATTTTTGCCCTACACACCTCTAAATCATAATTTTTTGGGTAACATTTTATTTACTTCATGCTTTGTGTCCCATATTTGAGTGCACAGGCTGTGAAAGAGGTGTCTCTTACATACGTTCACTATCTAGTCATCTGGTGAAAATTTTTGCCCTACACACCTCTAAATCATAATTTTTCTGGTAACATTTTATTTACTTCATGCTTTGTGTCCCATATTTAAGTGCACAGGCTGTGAAAGAGGTGATTTTCTCAGTGATTACCATGTCTCTTACATACGTTCACTATCTAGTCAACTGGTGAACATTTTTGCCCTACACACCTCTAAATCATAATTTTTCTGGTTACATTTTATTTACTTCATGCTTTGAGTCCCATATTTGAGTGCATAGGCTGTGAAAAGGTGATTTTCTTGGTAATAATCATGTCTCTTCCTTACGTTCATTATGTAGTTAGCTGGCGAACACCCCTGCCTTACTCACCTCAGAATCATCATTTTTTGGTTAAAATTCGATTAATTCATGCTTTGTGCCAATTATTTATGTGAATAGGGTCTTAAATAAGTGCTATGCATGTCCGGTAGGGAGGTAGGTAGGTGGTTTTCTGATTTAGGTTAGGTTAGGTTAGGGTCAAGAATGTCCTTGCAGTTGGCGAACAGTGAACACCTTTGCCATACCTAACTCTTTTTCTGGTAACAGTTTATTTATTTGATGCTTTGTATCCCATATTTTATTGCATAAGATGTGAGAAATGATGATTTTCATAATGATTGCCACGTCCGATACTTACTTACACTAACCTGCAAACTCGTGAACATCTATGCCTTACTTACCTCAAAATCATCATTTTTAGGTTAAAATTCAATGAATTCATGCTTTGTGTCCATTATTTAATGCATATGGTGTGAGAAAGGGTGATTTTCATAGTGATTTCCATGTCTGATACTTACACTTGCTGGCAAGTTGTGAGTACCTATGCCTTACTCGCCTCTGAATCATCATTTTTGGTTAAAATTCAGTTAATTCATGCTTTGTGTGCGTTATTTATGTGAAAGGGGACTTAAATAAGTGCTATGCATGTCCAGTAGGGAGGTAGGTAGGTGGTTTTCTGATTTAGGTTAGGTTAGGTTAGGGTCATGAATGACCAGTGCTGGAGCTTCAGGGCCACTATCTGGACAAGACCACTTTCCGGTCATGCCTTTGGCTCTATTACGTTGGATAGTGGGAAGATTACTATAATTTATATTTTGAAGGCCCCGGCTACTTAAAAAGAAAACAGAAGTACCCAACTGACGGCTCACGGCTCAAGCCATCGCCACCGAGCGTCACGAAAGTGACGGCCCGCGGTTAAATGGTTAATCATCATCCTGTCTACCCCAAGCCTCGCATTCAAGGACACACCACTTATGCATCTAATTATTGTCATATCTATACATTTGAGCCTATGAATATCGTCTGCCTTTACTGGCCAGGTCTCTTTATCATACAGCATTACACTCCCACCCATGCCACATACAAAGATCACTTTGCATGAAGGGAGAGCCCTCTCAGTGTCAGGAGAGGCAACAGCTCCCTGAACTTCCTCTAACCACTCCTTACCCTGTCCACAGAGCTAGCTCCAGCCCCACCTGAATATCTGGAAATGATATACTGTATTCTGTCTACAGTATATGGAATAGTATTTCTCTACTGTGTTAGAGAAAGTAAGGTATATGTCATGTTACATAATTAGTGAAGAACATTGTTGTTTCCAGAGGGGTAGAGGGAGAGTGGATCAGATACATTCAGTAAAGCTAATTGTGGGGAAAGCGTGTTAAAATGTAATTTATCTATCTATAGCCTGACACCCTAATCCCGCAAAGGGTGGCTGCAGACAAAACGCCTCCAAGTCGCTCTGTCACTCACCATTTGCCTACCTTCCCTCCAGCTCACTTCCCCCTCCCTTATATACCTCTCAACTCCATCCCTCCACCTTATTCTCGGCCTTCCCCTCCCTCTCCCTCCCTCCACTCCACCTGCATACACCCTCTTAGTCAGAGTTTCATTCTCCATTCTCTCCACATGTCCAAACCACCTCAGTGTATTTCTCCTAATCTTCTCAACCACATCCACCCCACGACGTTCCTTCACTTCTTCATTCATCAACCTGTCCCACCATGTCACTCCACATGCGCCTTTCAGGTAACTCATTTCCACTGCTCTCACTCTTGACTTGTTACCCTCTAGCAAGGTCCATGCCTCGCTTCCATACGTCAGGGTAGGGATCACGATACTGTCATGCAGTGACTTCTTGACTTCCATACTCACCTCCCTACTTCTCATCACAGCTTTCAATGAACCAACAACCTTCCTTCCCTGCTGTGCCCTTTCAAGTATTTCATCCCCAAAACTTCCATCCTTACTCATCACACTACCCAAGTACTTGAATGCACTCACATTCTCCATATCCTCACCATCCAACCTCACTGTGCATTCTGTGACTTCATTCCTCTCAAACACCATAACTTTATTCTTGTTCACATTGACTTTCAGATTCCTCTTCTTACACACTGTCCAAATTCATTCACCAAACCTTGCAACTCTCCTTCATCTTTACTCAGTAATACTGTATCATCAGCAAACAACAACACCGGAATCTTCCACATCTCGCCCTCATTCATTAGAGCCACCCCAACATCCACTGCCCTACCTTGCACCTCCTTTACAACCCCATCCATGTATTTATTAAACAGCTGTGGAGACATCACACAACCCTGTTTTAGTCCCACTTTCAGATTAAAGAACTCACTTAGCTCACCATCCACTCGCACAGTAGCCCTAGCTCCTTCGTACATGCTCTTCACAGCACTCGGCAATTTCCCCTCCACTCCATATATTCTTAATACCTTCCACATACCTTGCCTATCTATTCTGTCATAAGCTTTCTCCAAGTCCATGAAGGCAGCATACACTTTCTTTCCCTTCTCTAGATACTTCTCCATTAAACATCTTAGAACAAATATCTGATCTACACACCCTTGTTCTTCTCCAACTAACTCCTGTTATATGCCTAACCCTATCAATAAGTATTCTGCCATATATCTTTCCAGTCACACTAAGAAGACAAATACCCCTCTGGTTACCACATACTTCTCTCTTCCTTTATATAAAGGATCAGTTGTACTTGATTTCCAGTCCTCTGGAACCCTTCCTTCTTCCCAAGCCAATCTACACAACTTCCATATCCATTCCACAACAGTCTCACCCCCATACTTCAGCATTTCACCACACACTCCATCAATTCCTGGGGCCTTTCCCATCTTGACCTTCTTCAGTGCTTCCACTACTTCCACCCAACTGATCTCTTCCTCCCTCCTCTCACCTCTTCTCCTAGCCATTCCCCAACCACTTATACTTGCTCTGCTCTCACTCTCTACATTCAACAAACCCTCAAAGTGCTCCTTCCATCTCCTCAGTTTCTCTCTCTTCTCCACCAGCAATCTATTATTCCCATCTATCACTCCCCTACTATTTCCCCTTTCACACTGTCTTACTTTCTTTACCTCCTTCCAAAACAATTTCTTACTCTCCCTCCATTTTACACTCAGATTCCTCCCAAACTCCTCATCCACTTTCTTTTTACTTTCCTTCACCAATCTCTTCACCTCTCTTCTCCAGCTCACATATACCTCTCTCTTCTCTCTTTCATCTTCTCCCCTACCTCTGCTTGCTAGCCATTCACTATATGCCTTCTTCTTTTTAATTTAATATAATCAAAAAATGATGTCATGTTTCCATGTAAGGAATCCCTGTATTGGGATTGGCCACAGAACAGCTAATGTTTCTTATTGACTGGAAGCTAAATCAAGTGCCAAAACCAGCAGTTGCTGGAAGCTGCTGGAAAAAAAAATATTATGTGTAAGAAGAGTTGTAATGATGTGAGACTCGTGGTTTAGAGTTTGACACTTTGTAGAGTCACTCAGGAGAAAGTGCACTGAATGACTGTACTTATGAATGAAAGAATGCTGATTGTGTGACCAGCTACCAAGTTTTTAGCCACCCATGTACTTATACCATCTATGAAGAGAGAGATATGGAGGTAAATCTGAATGTTTTTAAAATCCATCCATCCATCCATCATCCAATCCTATGTTGCCCCACAGAGGAGCGTAGGAGCCTGGGGCTAGGCAAGTTGGTTCTGACTTTTAAGATGAGAGTGACCAACCTCACTCATCCCTGAGTGGCATTACATGAGCAATAAACCCAACCACGCCTTGGATATAAACCTTCACCGGCTTAATCCGATTGGAGTGCCGTAATTACCCACTAAACCACCAGGTGCCAAAAATTGGTTATATGGTTACCACCCAGCATAGTAAATGGTGTTGTGGTGTACAGGAAACTATTTGGCTCATCACTCAGTGTAGAGTCACCCACAGGCAGAAGGACAAGGAAAGAATGAAGGAAAAAAAGACAGAAGAGGGAGTGTAAAGTCACCTGTAGGCAGAAGGACAAGGATAGAGTGGAGGAAAGAAAGACAGAAGAGGATTGAAGTGTTTTTAAAATAAGTTGGAAAAAGATGGAAAATGCTCTGAAGAACATTTTGAAACATGAATTTTTGGCCCACCATAAGCCATCATCAGGCACTGTGTTTGCCCTATATTGTTAGTGTGAGACTTATCTTGAAATATAAAGGACCTTATTCAAACTAATAATTATTAAACACAACAATTAAAGAATTATAAGTAAATCCAACAACCCTAGCTGTACTTGTATATCCATGCTAATAATTTTTATAATTCTTTATTTCTTTTCTTTAATAATTAATAGTTTGAAAAGATCGTTTACATTTAATGACAAGTGTAATGCTGACAACATAGGACAAATAAAGTGCCTGATGCTTGGCTTTGGTGAGCCAAAAATTCATGTTTCAAAACATTCTTCAGTGTATTTTCCATCTTTTTATTGCTTCTTTGGAAATTGCAATGCCTTGGATCATCAGCATTTGTTTCACTTGGATGCCTTTATATTTGAATAGTATGGATGGAAACCTACCTAATGCTGTAAAGAGATTTTATGAGTAACTTGGTGAATTGTGGAAAGAAACACCCTGTTAGCGGACAAAGGAAACTGGGATGAGATCCCGAGAAGGAATCTCAAGGTAAGGGGACTCAGTTGGACTTCCATAGAAAACTACAACATGGGAAGCAGCCGTCAGGTGCAGAAGACCTTGCAAGCGTGGAGCAAAATGTATGAATGTACTTATGTAGTGAGACATGTGAGTTATTCAGAATAAGTAATGGAGTGAGACAAGGATCTGTGATATCACCATGGTTGTTACCTGATTATTTAAGACTACAAGAAAACATACAGTATGTAAGTGGGAAATGCATAAGATGAACTAATTTCTTTTAGGGAAAACTAGTTTAGGATGAGACTCCTCTAGAAGTCAACCCTCCTACCTAACCCCACCCATCTTTTTCAGGCAAGTTGTACTAGCTAATTCAGACATTTTTAACTGTTTTAAACATACTAGACACAATATTAAGTACAAAGAAATGGCAGTAGCAGCAGAGAAACTTTTAAGTTTATCAGCTTGTAATGTTGACTTTGTAAGGGAACTTCAGGATTAGCACACATATAGTACATTTTGACATAGATGATTTTGTTACTTCTGTATTGTATATGTACATGCTTTACTATGCTGTATAAGCTATAAAAAGATAAATGACTAGTAAGAAGTATGGGAATCTAATTAATATACATCAAATATAAGGGTTTTAGAAGCTGCACCTAATTTTTTTTTCTCCAATATTTCCAGATGTAAATAATGGATGGGTGGATAAATAATGTAAGACTATATTGTTGTTGCATGAGAGAAAAGAGATTCCAGTTTGGCATCTGCATAAAGCCTTAACCTGTCAGCAGAATTGTATGTGTGTGTGTGGGGGGGGGGAGAGAAAGTCATAGCAATTGATAAATGGTGGGGGATGAAGTATTTAAAATCTAATGTATGTAGATGGTTGTCATGAACTGGCAGAGAGTTATGTGAATGTGTTCAATGCTGTGAGGTTTGAAAGTAGATGGTGATGATGATAATAATGAAAGGGTGGTTGTTGAGAGAGAAGTTGACTCAGAGTTTGATTTGCATGTTAATGGAGAGAGACTGGAATTATTGGAAGATTTTAAGTACTGCACTCTAGGTGGTAGAAGGAAATGTATAAAAACTGGAGAATGGCATTAAGGAAGGAAAGTGGCCGGTGTTCGGAAAACCTTGTCACAGAAGCTGAGTACGATATGTAGGGTGCAAGAAGATCTTATGAAGTTTGTTTTTGTCCTTGTGGGTGTAAGACTGGTATAACATGAGTTTGTAAATTCAAGAGTGAGAGCTGTGGAAATGAGGACATTAACCCCTTTCACGCCAATAGCATGCTGTATCTTTATTCTTGCTACTGCTTGTTGATATTATTCAGCTTTGGAGAGACTTTTCACACTGGAAGAGTTAGATACAGCCTACACTGACCCTGTCACTACTAGATGCTTGTCGAGGTTAATCATCAAGTAGTAGCAAGACTAAAAGAGAGAATACATCATCATATTGATGGGATGAAGGAATATACGACTTGCATAGATTTGGTAGGATGTGACTCATGGAGATTGAGATGTGAAGCAAGGATGTCCGTTGAGTACAGGTTAGAAGAGAGTGTGCTTAGATGGTATAATCACAGAGAGAGAGAATGGATATGAATAGGGTAGTAAAAAGGTGTTTACATATTGTCCTCATTTCAGTGATTGTTATTTTTGTTGTTTTGGTGATGTCATTACTGACACATAGCAGTTGGTAGTACCTGTTCTGTCTTCAGAGTAATTTAGCAGATACACAGTATGTTGTAAGGGTTGTTTCCTCAGAATTTTATATACAGTACTGTATTTAGCCCATGCATAATACATTCAGCTGTACCCCGATCTGTTTACATAGCACCACTGTCGCCACTGTGGACGTGTGGTGTGTGGGCCATGTTCTAGTAAGAAAATCATGCTGCAGCATCAGTCAAACAAGCCTCTCCGTGTCTGCCTTTCTTGCCATGATGAACTCTCGTCCTCCCAGTCATCTGGACCTCTTAAACAGAGTAAGTTATCCTCTTAGCATCAGGCTAGTATTCTTTTTATTGCTTTTTTCCTGACAGCAGTGGTTTAATTCTTTATCTTCCTTGAGCTTCTGTCGATCCCTGTTGTCTCCTTTAAATTTTTTCTATATTCAACAATTTTAAAGGTAAGTCTTAAACTGCAGTGGTTATCATTAACAACATTTGGTTATATTGCACCCTTGCTTACATTGCACTGCATGCTATGTGGTATGTACAGTTGATCAAAATAATGATGTGCAGAAGGGGTACAATGATATCCATAATGACCAGTGTAGCTTGTAAAGAGTCAAGAAGATTAATCTGTTATTATCAGAATGTGCATATAATAACAGTTCCAGCTAGAAACTGTCACAAGCAAGTAATGGATGACATCCTTGTGAATGCAGATACTGTATAAAGTACTAACTTGGAGAATAATCATCTGGCATTTTCCAGTAGCCTGTGTCTGTGGTGACAGATTGTTTCACAATGTGTACACTGATATTTTTTGATCAGCTGTACATATCTTAGTGGCTAACTAGTTCACATCTTACATGGGTGGAAAGTGTGTGATGCTTAGAATTAATTGCTGCAGGATAGAGTATGTACGCTTTAGGCGTAATGTGATAGTGGGTATGTATTGTTCTTAAACAATTGATAAACAAAGTACAAATGAGAAATACTGCAGACGTTTTACTCATCCAGATAGTTACCTGAAATAGATATAGTAAAGGTACATCACATAGACTAAAGTAAAGCAGCAAGATGTTACATAGAAAAAAATATATATATTTGGAGGTTATGGAGATGCCTATAAAAAGGAGAGAGAAGTCCCTGGTCTCAGGTCCACATAAGTACGGTGACACTGTGGAGTTCATTTCTACACAGCAAGAAGTTGAGGAGAGAAGTGCTGTAACTCTCATGCCTGATGTAAATACTTAGAATATCCTGAAAGTATATATCCCAGGCAGTTAAATAACAGCTGGGACTTGGTAATCTTGCACAGAAACTCTTCCTTCTTCAGTGTGCCATTTTGACGCATGTTCATCCTTCAGTGATTGGAGCACTTACTTTCACACTAGGAGTGAGTTGGGTTGAAGAGCAAATCTACAGGCATAGATAGTCCTATATAAAGTTATTTCATCAGGTAGTGTGGTGTTCATAGGGAACCTCAACTTGCGTAGGAAGAGGACAACGATCGTAGAAACAAACAGCATCTTTGTTTCAGACATTTTGATATTTAAAATGACATCATCAGTGATTTAAAAGGAATAATAAAAAATAGTAACACTAAACACTAGAAAATCTCACAAAATTCTGCAATAAAAAACACACACACACACACACACACACACACACACACACACCATCGTCATCATCCGGACCTCCTTTCCTACCCTAGGACAGGTTGAGGAGTAGCAACATCAGACAGCCCAATTTTGCCCAGTCCAATGGGCCATGCTTGCATTCGCTCATCATTCAAGCTGCCAGCCTGGCTCTATCTGATATGCCAAAAAACTTTCACCACATTTTGTAGCTTCACATAAACATATCCAATAGAGTCAGTCCGAATGCTGTCACGTTGAAAAGGGGGTGCCAAATCCCTGATCATGTACTTCTCACAACATTCATCCAGCCAGCTCGATCTCATGTCAGTCCCATAGCCTCACCCACTTACATACCTCACTTCCTCACACACTCATCCACCACATCCCTCCACCTTCTCCTTGGCCTACCTCGCCTCCTTCCTCCTTCATATTTACACAGCTGTACCTATTTCACCACTCTGTTGTTATCCATTCTCTCCACATGACCATACTATCTCAGTACACTCCCTTCAGTCCTGGTGTCCACAGACTTCCTCACTCCGCATCTTTCACAAATCACATTATTTCGTATCCTACTCCCCTCCCTGTATTTCACATACATTTCTTAGCAGTCCCATCTCCACTACTCTCACTCTTGAATTTTCATTTCCATGCCACATCGTAGTCTCACACCCGTATATTAAAGTTGGCACAAACACTTCTTCATGTAAGCCTTGTGCACCTGCATTATTCAACCCTCTGTTTCTTATCAAGGCCTTCATAACACCAGCTACTTTTCTTCCTTGTGTCACTGTACTTTCCACTACTTTTTTATATTTTCCTCTCTTTTCTGTCACTGTACCCAGGTATTTGAATTCTCTCACCATTTCCAGTCTCTCTCTATTCACTGTAACATCACACTGGGAGTCACCTTCTCACTCAATTACTATCACTATACTTTTTTCTACCTTTGCTCTCAAGGTACAGCATTCATAGACATCAGTGAAACTGCACCAGTCTACCAAGTTCTTGTCTGGTATTTGCGAGTAGCACTGCATCATCAGCATACAACAAATTTGAGATATGCCATCCATCACATTCATTACCAAGCAGTCCCTTTCTTCATCATTCGTGTTTTTACTTCTCTAATTACCCCATCCGTATACCAGTATATATTGGACAATCATGGGGACATCACACAACCTTGTCACCTGTCCAAATTGATCGTGAACCATTCACTTAGATGCCCATTTACCCTTACACACACATACCCAGCCTAAAAATGCAAAAAAAAAAGGGGTGGGGGGTGAATGTGGACTAAAACAGATTCATCATCATCATCATCATCATCATCATATCATCATCATCAACCAGACCTCCTTTCCCATCCTAGGGCAGGGTGAGGAGTAGCAATGTCCAGACAGCCCAAATTTGCCTAGTCCAATGGGCCATGCTTCCATTCACTCATCATTCAAGCCCCTTGGAATCCTGGCTGTATCTGATACGCCAAAACATTCACCAGTATATGTAGCTTCACATAAACATATCCAATAGAGTCAGTCCGGATGCTGTCATGTTAAAAAGGGGTGCCAAAAAACACAATCATGCGCTTCTTCTCGCAATATTCATCCAGCCAGCTCGATTTCTTGTCAGTCCCCTAGCCTCACCAACTTCCAAACCTCTCTTCCTCACACACTCATCCACCATATCCCTCCACCTTCTCCTTGGCCTACCTCGCCTCCTCCCTTCTTCAAATTCGCTCAGATATACTGTACCTTTTTCACCACTCTATTGTTATCCGTTCTCCACATGGCCATACGATCTCAGTACACTCTCTTTGATTCTGGTGTCTTCACTCCACATCTTTCACGAATCATTATTTCGTATCCTGTCTACTCTCTGTATTCTACATACATTCCTCAGCAGTCCCGTTTCCACTGCTCGCTCTCTTGACTTTTCATTTTCATGCCACAATATAGTCTCACATCCATATGTTATAGTTGGCACTTCATGTAAGCCTCGTGTCACTGCAACACTCAAGCCTCTGTTTCTTATCAAGGCCTTCATTGCACCAGCAACTTTCCTTCCTTGTGTCATTCAACTTTCCACATCTCTTGCACATTTTCCTCTCTTTTCTATAACTGTACCCAGGTATTTGAACTCTCTCACCAATTCCAGTCCCTCTCCAATCACTGTAACATCGTACTGGGAATCACCTTCTTTCTCAGTAACCATCACTTTACCCTCTACTCTCAAGGCTCGATGCTCACAGACTAGTCTACCAAGTTCTTGTCCAGTATTTGCAGGTAGTATTGCATCATCAGCATACAACAAAATTGAGATACTCCACCCATCACCATTCATTACCAACACCATCCCCCTCTCCATTACTCATGTTTTTACTTCTCTGATCACCCCATCCATATATATATTGAACAACCATGGGAACATCACACAACCTTATCACACACCCACACTGATCGTGAACCATTCACTGAGATGCCCATTAACCCTTACACATGCTTCACTTCCATCATAAAAATTCTCGATGGCCACTAGCAGCTTACCATCTACACTGTACATGCACAAAAACTTCCGCAATCCTTCTCTGTCCACTTTGTCATATGCTTTTTCCAGATCCATGAATGCCATAAGTACCTTATTGTCCTTCTCACAAGCCTTCTCCACTATCTGATCCCCTGCAAATATTTGATCCACACATCCTCTGCCACTCCTAAAGTCACCCTGTTCCTCACTCACAAGGACTTCTGATATCTCTCTTACTTTCTCTATAATAATGCTTCCATATACCTTCTCTACCACACTCAATAAACTTATGCTGTGATAATTCTTGCACTCGCTTTTCACCTTTATATTTGTACAGGGGTACAGTGACAGCCTTCTTCCACTCTGCTGGCACAGTTTCACTTATCCATGCCTTCTTACTTATCTCCAACAAGTACTTCATTCTGCTCTCTCCACTACACTAAATCATCCCTGCATACACCTCATTGACCGCAGCTGCTTTCCCATTTTTCAGCCACATCACAGTGCTTTTCATCTGTGTGAATGTCACGTTTCCTGACACTGCATTCCTTCTCTGCACACCCCCAAAATCAGTCATGTTTACAGTGGTTGTGCTTTCTCAATTCTCATTCATCAGGCTTGCAAAATATTCTTTCCATCTGATCCTTACTTCATCCCCGTGGGTTAGTGATCTACCACCTACATATTTCACACCTTCACATTTCCTTCCGCTTTCACTTCTACATTTTCGCACCTCTTTCCAGAATAACTTCCTATTTTCAGAGTAGTTTGCATTCATTTTTCTTCCTAGATCATCATTTACCACCTCCTTTTTCCTCTTCACTAGTCTCTTTACATACTTCTTAATCTCAGTCTATTCATTTTTTATTTCAACTGAACCTCTGTGCTGTATCCACTGTAGCCACTTTTTCCTCTTTTCCTCCACAGCTCTCTTAACCTCTTCATCGCACGATGCAGTACCTTTCTTCTTTGTTGTTTCTCTTGCCACACCACACACCGCTTTAGCATTTCCAACTAAGCAATCCCTATATTCATTCCACAGGCTGTCCAGGTCCATTTCATTCCAGTTCACTGATTCTAACTCCTCCCCTACAATGGTCCTGTTTTCATCCGCCATTTCTTTGATCCTCAGCTTCTCGATTTTCAGTCTTTCTCCCTGACTGCTCCTCTCTCTCCTGTTCTGCTTCACTCCTGTCAGCTTGATCTTGCAGACCACAATCATATGAGCTGACATTACTCCACTTTGTCTTCTCACAGTCCTCATATCAGCAGCCATTCCCAGCATCAAATTGTGTAAGAGCACATAATCAATCAGGCTCCTTTCAACACAATCCCTGTTCCCTCTATACCATGTATATTTATGTGCATCTTTGTGTTTGAAATATGAGTTACAAATGCATAACCTCCTTTCCATGAGTTACAAATGCACAACCTCCTTTCTTGACACATATCCATCAGTTGCTCCCCTTTATCATTTATTCCTGGTACTCCATTACAGCCCATTATGTTATCCTCAGGACCAGAGTTATATAACATAAAGAGGTACTTCAGACGAAGCATTGTTTAGAGGTGGGTTATTGGTCATAACATATAGTGATTCAATCAGTCGTAAGTTACCATTTGATGTACAAGATAATATTTTTAAATACTGTAGTCCTTTTTAAGTATGATATCACAAGATTCACAATGGTCACTTGCTGATGAGTGAGGAGGGGGCCTGAGTCTTCAGCCTGTCCAGCTCGACTGACCCATATGCTCGTCTGCCCTAACCCTGAAAGCACTGTCTGTGCTACCAACACACCCTGCCTGGCCCAGATGAATATACGGGTTAGTCAAGCAGGACAAGCCAAAGACTCAGGTCCCTTCCACACTCATCATTAAGAGACCATTGTGAATCTTGTGATCCATCCATCCATCCATCATCCAATCCTACGTTGCCTCATGAGAAGCGTAGGAGCCCGGGGCTAGGCAGGTTGGTCCTGACATGATATCATACTTAGAAGAAAAAAAATTGTTTTAAAATATTATCTTTTATGGCCAATAGTAACTTAAGATTACTTGAATCACTATATATTAAGACCCAAGCCCAGCTCTAAACAACACTATGTCTACAGTCCCTCTCTGTGCTACATGACTCTTGAATGATCTAGTCACCTTTCACCCCTCCCTCCCAACCTCTTTTAGCAGTTTTAGGCTGTGTGTGTGTGTGTGTGTGTGTGTGTGTGTGTGTGTGTGTGTGTGTGTCTACAAGTCCAAG
>JAGKTI010001485.1:0-22010 GCA_018397915.1 Birgus latro | reverse complement strand
ACCTAAACACTTCTTCAGTCTCTTCGTTGACTTCATTGTTACCCTCCAAAACCACTGATATTATTTCTTTAGCCTCGCTCAGTTCTTCTCTCTCTCTTTCAGATCTTACTGTCATACATTTTTCTTTTATTCCTGAGATTATCACACATTTTTTCTTGTCTGCTACATCCCTGACCAAAGATTCTCTATTTCTTAGTACCCTAACCACTTCCTTCTCCACTTTTTCCTTGCTTTGTTTTTCTATGATCTCCCTCAAATTTATATTTCCTTCCTCCTGTATTTTCTTCCACCCCTTATGTTGCTCCTTGATTTTCTTAATATGCTCATCATGCATCCTCGATTTTGATTCGTACTGATCTAGTTTACTTTTCATTCTGTCCCTTTGTTCTTCCAACCTTTTATTCTCCCTCTTGAGCTGTTTTATTTCATTTGATGCAGATTCGTTACTCACCTTCAATTCTGTGACTTCTATTTCTTGTTCGTCACTACGTGTGCAAACTTTTTCCAGTTTATTCTGTAGGACTTTGATCTCTCTCTCTTGCTCTAAGGTCCGTTCCTGCAACTGTCTAATTACTTCCCATACCTTTTTTATCTCCTGGACATTCCTCTCTGCCGTTTTCTCTACTCCTTCTATTCGTGTTTGATTCAGCTTATCACTTCCTTTATTTACATCATCATCGGAGAAGCCTTCAGATTCCCCTTCGGCAGTTATAAACAATCTTCCGTCTCTCTCTGCCATGTTTCAACCATATGGAGACTTTTTTTTTTCACTATATCTTGTATTTTATGGCCGAAACCTGCGTTTTTTTTTAAGTAGTATCCGACGGGACCACCACTCACGCTCTCAACCACATATCACAATAGGTTGTCTCCTTTCCGCCGCTGATTCAGTGATTATTTCCCCTCGATCCAGCAGCAGCTCCGCCTCTCTCAGCGACCTGACTGTGTGTGTGTGTGTGTGTGTGTGTGTGTGTGTGTGTGTGTTTAATTTGTAGACAGTTTTATGAGATTATTCTAGAGTTTTACTATTTATTATTCCTTTTGCATCACTAATGATATTTTAAATGCTGAAGTGTCTGAAATGTAGATACTGTTAATTTCTACTCTCCTTACCTTCTTCTAATAAAGTTGTTTCATTATTGACTTGCAATGTTAAAGCACATTTTTCACTTAAAGTTGTTCTTGGTTTAGTATAAGTTTGTTTTGAAGTTAGAAATGAATGTTTTATACTATTAAACTGTCATTCATTAGCCAGACACATGTTCCTCTTAAAGGAGTATTTTGTGTATGCATGTGAAGACTTCATGTTGACTGTAGAGAACGAAAGGGATGCAGACGAAAGATTTAGAGAATGGGGCACAAGGGTTTGAGAGTAAATGCATACAAAACAAAAAGTGATGGTATCTAGGGCTTTTGGTGGTACTGTACAAAAAGTGATGGTATCTAGGGCTTGTGGTGGTACTGTCAGAGCAGAGGGAGCATGGCCATGGGCACTTTGCCACAAGAGTGTTGGAAGTAACTCCATCTTGTGCAGTCTTGGCGATAGAGGGTACATAAGAAATATAGTGTTATTAGAGGTAGACTGTTAGGTAATGCTGATTTTGCATTGCAGTGTATCAGGGAGTGCGTAGAGATTGTCAGATGTTTTTAAAAGGATTACTCTTGCTGGTGAGTCTCTTGAGTGTGTGGAAGAGTTTTGATAGTTGGGGGAACATTTTATGTGCTGGAGATGGGGCTGGAGCTAGTTCTGTGGCTAGGGTAAGGAGTGGTTGGAGGAAGTTCAGGGAGCTGCTGTCTCACCAGATATTGAGAGGGCTGTCCCTTCATGCTAAGGGATCTTTGTATGCAGTTTGTGTTAGGAGTTTAATTCTGTATCGTAGTGTGACCTGGGCAGTAAAAGAAAAGGATATTTGTTAGCACAAATATACAGGAATGGCAATGGATGTGTAATGCATCATTGAATGTGAGGCCTGGTGACTAGGAATATAATTGAAGATTTGAGAGGAAAGTTGGAACTGGAGTTTATTGGTGTTGTGATGAGGAGGGGTAGATTGAGATGGTTTGGGCATGTTGAGAGGAAGGAGGAAGATAGTTGGGTGCTGAATGTGAAAAGTGTGACTGTCAGGGGTAGGGTTGTGAGAGGCAGACCAAAAATGTCTTGGAACAAGGTCATAGAGTGCAGACCCGAGGGTTAAAGGTCAGAATAGGGAGGCTGCCAAAGATCGAGCAGTGTGGAAGGAGGGGGAGCCCATCATCCACCAACTTAGTGTGGCAGTACTCTTGTTTTGGGATAGTTCCACATTGAATGGCAACCCAGATGATTTCTTGAAAACTAGGAAATCATTTACAATGCTGGGTGGTAACCTTATAACCAATCAACACGTGTTCCCTACATGCCAAAGAGTGAGTTGGCAGAGGGTTAGTGCCTCTCCCCGGAAAACTACAAACAAAAAATACAAACAAGAAGCTTCGGACCAGGGCTAACCACGGATGACGACTGAGGACCAAGCAAAGGACACGGTGCAGATTGCGACATGGAATTTAACGGGTGTGAATGATGAGGTGAGAGAGAGAGAGAGAGATTTTCCAGGTGCTTGAGGGTGCAAAGGTGGACGTATGTGGAATAACTGAGACAAATGGAGAGGTGAGAGTGCAAGAGAGTCAGTGTATGGATGGGTTACATGCACGGGAGTAGGTGAGGATCCGAGGGCAAAAGAAGGAGCATGTTTTACTGTGTGCAAGAGATGGAAGGAGAGTACTAGAGAGTATGGATCAGTTGGTTCAAGGATTGTGTGGGTAAGATTGAAAGTACGACTACAAATGTGGGCGATTGTGTGTGTGTGTGTGTGTATGCCAGCACAAGATCATGCAGGCAGAATGAAAGTAGGGTTCTGGGCAAACGTGGAAGCGTTCATGGAAAAAAGAACGAGAGTGTTTTTGATTGGAGATATGACTGGAAAAGTACGGAATGTGAAGGTGGAAGGAGTAGTTGGTGAGTGGGATGTTCCTGCAGAAGTGGATGATAATGGCAGTGATTTAGTAGATATTTGTACAGGGAGAGGGTTGGTGATAGCCAATACCCTCTTTAGACACAAAATGATCCACAGGCATGCATGACGAGTGATGAGAAGGGTGGGTGGTGAACTGAACAAACAAAAGGCAATGATTGGTTATATATGTGTGGATGACAGAATGAGAAGAAGTTTAATGGATGCAAGGGCATACAGAGGTTGCAGGAGTGGACTTTCTGACCACCATGTGGCTGTGGTGAAAGTCAAGGTTCAAATGCAGTGGAGGAATAAAAGGAGGGAAGGATAGGAAGAAGTAGTCCATACAAGGAGGGTAGAAAGGTTGCAGGAGGATGGAGAAAAGGCAGACTATAAGAGAGAAGTGCAGGAGCGTTTGGGTAAATATGATTTGGAGCAGATGGGGGATGTGGAAGGGGTGTGGAAGATATTCACAGAAGAAATCTGTGCAGCACGTGAGGTGGTGTGTGGGGTTAAGACAAATAGGGGTGCAGAGAACAGCATGGTGGAATAAAGATTTGAGACAGGCTGTGGTGCAAAAGAAGAAAGCATATAGTGAGTGGATGGGAAGCAGAGGCATGGAGGAAGATGAGAGACAGAAGAGAGAGTTACATGTAGAGAGGAAGAGAGAGAGGTGAAGAGATTAGTAAGAGAGAGGAAGAAGAGAGTGGATGAGGAGTTTGGAAGGAATTTGAGTGTAAAGTGTAGGGAAAATAAGAAAATCCTCTGGAAAGACGTAAATAGAGTAAGACAAGGTGATAAAGAAGTTAGTCAGGAATGAAAGATTGAAATGATAGATGGCTAATGAAGGGAGAAAAAGTGATTAGATCAAGAGAGTACTTTTGGGAACTGATATGGAAAACGAAAATGATGTGAGGATAAGTGGCTGGGGAATTGCTGGGAGAAGGAGGGAGGTGAGAAGAGAGGAAGAAATCAGTAGGATGGAAGTTGTGGAAGCAATGATGAAAGTCAGATTGGGGGAACCCCCAGGAATAGATGGAGTGTGTGGTGAAATGCTGAAGCATGAGGAAGGGATAGTAGTAGAAAGGATATAGATGTGTAGAATGACCTGGGGGAAAGGTAGAGTCGTGGAGAATTGAAAGCCAGGTAAAATTATTCCGCTGTACGAAGGAAAAGGGGAAAAAGAAGCATAGGGGCATTTTTCTTCGTAGTGTAATAGGACAAATGTCTGATAGGATACTTATTGACAGAGTTAGGGAAATTACAGAGGAATTAATTGGTGAAGGACAGGGAGGTTTTAGGAAGAGAAGAGGTTGCGTAGATCAGATATTCATTCTTAACTCTTTAGTGGAAAAGTTTTTAGAGAAGGGAAACTAGTTATATGCAGCCTTCAAAGGATTTGAAGAAAGCATATGAGAGGGTGGATAGACAAGGAATGAGGGAAACATTAAGAATATATGGAGTAAATGGGAAGTTATTGCCGTGAAGAGTATGTATAAGGATGCTAAGGCTGCAGTGCATGTGGATAGTGAATTGAGTGAATTTTTCTATTTGAATGTTGGATTGAAACAGGGATGTATCATGTCTCCATTGTTGTTCACTCTGTTTATGGATGGGGTTATAAAAGAGATACAAGGTAGGGCAGTGGATGTTGGAGCAACTGTAATGAGAGAGGGCAACATCTGGAAATTCTCTGTACTGTTGTTTGCAGATGATACTTTATTGTCAAGTAAAGACGAAGGGGAACTTCACGGATTGGTGAATAAGTTTGGAAGTGTGTGTAAGAAACAGAATCTAATGGTGAATGTAGGGAAGAGTAAAGGTATGGTCTTCGAGAAAAATGAAGTCACTGGATGTACAGTGAGGTTGGGTGATGAGGAAATGGAAAATGTGAATGCATTTAATATTGGGTAGTGTGATGAGTAAGGATGGAAGTTTGGAGGATGAAGTGCTTGAAAGAGTACAACAAGGAAGAAAGGTTGCTGGTTCTTTGAAAGCTGTGATAAGAAATATGGAAGTGAGCATAGAAGTAAAAAAGTTGCTGCATGTCATTATTGCAGTACCAGCTCTGACGTATGGAAGTGATGCTTGGACCTTGTTGGAAGGACACAAGTCAAGAGTGAGAGCAGTGGAAATCAATTATTTGAGAGGAGCATGTGGAGGTACATGGAGAGAGAGACTGACAAATGAGGAAGTTGAGGAGCATTATGGTGTGGATGTGGATGTGTTAGAAAGCATTAGGAGAAACACATCGATATGATTTGCTCATGTGGAGAGGATGTAGAGTGAGAGACTGATGAGGAAAGTGTATGTGAGTGAGATTGTAGGGGGGGAGGGAGAGGGAAGGGGAGGCCAAGGATGAGATGGAGGGATGGAGTGGAGAGGTATATGAGAGAGCGGGTGTGAGGTGGGAGCAGGGGATGGTGGGGGATAGGGTGATGTGGAGGTGATTTGTTTGTGGCCACCCTTTATGGGATTGAGGTGTTTGGCAATAGATAGATAGATATATGTTATATGCTTGAGGTGGGGCTGGAGCTAGTTCTGTGGCTAGGGTAAGGTGTGGTTGAAGGAAGTTCAGGGAGCTGTTGTCTCACATAATATTGAGAGTGCTCTCTCTCTGTGCTAAGGGATCTTTGTATGTGACATGTGTTAGGAGTGTAATGCTGTATGGTAGTGTGTCCTGGGCAATAAAGGAAAAGGATATTTGAAAGCACAGACATACAGAAATGACAATGATAAGATGGATACACTAGTGACTTAGGAGTAGGATTGAAGAGTTGAGAGCAAAGTTGGAACTGGAGTTTATTGATGTGATAAGGAGGGGTAGATTGAGATGGTTTGGGCATGTTGAGAGGATGGAGGAAGATAGTTGGGTGCTGAATGTGAAAAGTGTGAATGTAGGAGGTAGGGTTGTGAGAAGCAGACCAAAAAAGACCTGGAAAAAGGTCATAGAGCGTGACTTGAACATAAGGGACTGAACATGGAGGCTGCCAGAGATTGAGCAGCATGGAGAGCTGCCATTAGATGATCAAAGATGATGCATGCAAGCTTGTTTGAGCCATTATAAACAATACAATATAATATGAACATAGACCTGTAATGAGTACCAACTGTACTTGGATAAGACACTTGGTAAGTTTCTTCTATAACTTGGTTGTGGAGGAAAACAGGATTTTAACCACAAAAGATGTATTTCATTGACTATGGTTTCATCATTGGCATTTTTAGGAAGTATTCCCCTTCTCCCCCAAGGTTGTGTGTGTGTGTGTGTGTGTGTGTGTGTAACTCACCGGGTCGGTCAGGATCACTTGATGGTCGTGATCGTCAGCTTTTACCCTCCCGGAAGGGAGCTGAGAGCTCATATAGTCCGATCTATGGGCAAGGCTGTGACCTTCACACACGCACACACCCATCCCCTTGCTCAAGGGGGACAGTAACCACCCACTTCGTCAGTGAAACTTTTCGCAACCTGAGCGAGGCGCGAACTCCCGTCTACCAGATGGCAAGCGAGAACGCTACCACTGCGCTAGCGAGCGGTGCGTGTGTATGTGTGTGTGTGTGTATTTACCTAATTGTATATACCTAATTGTGATATACAGGAAATGAGCTACGCTCGTGGGGTCCCGTCTCAGTTTCTCAATAAGTCAAATTTTGCCTTAAACTCGTTTAAGTTTTTAGACTGGACGATCTCTTTGTCCAGGCTATTCCACAGGTCTATGCATCTATAAGGAAAACTATATTTCTTGATGTCCTTCAAGCAGCGTGGCTTCTTTAGTTTCATTTCGTGTCCTCTTGTTGCTCTCTCATCCCACACAAACAGATTTTCTCTGTCAATTTTTTCTACTCCTATCATGGTCCTGAAAACTGCAATCATGTCGCCCCTCTCTCTCCTTTCGTCTAAGGATGGCAAATCCAGCCTTTCTAGCCTCCCACTGTATGATAGATCTGCCAGACTAGGGACCATCTTGGTTGCTGTTCTTTGTATTCTCTCAATATTGTTTATATCTTTCTTTTTGTGTGGGGACCACACTACTGCTGCATATTCTAACCTGGGGCGGATCATGGCTACTATCAATTTTTCCATCATCTCCTCATCCATGTAATGAAATGCCACTCTTATATTGGTCAAGAGTTTATATGTCTCTCTCACTATCTTATTTATGTGCTTTTCAGGTGACAAACTATCCTGGACCAGCACTCCCAAATCTTTCTCTTCTCTTGCTTTTCTAATTGGTTCGTTACCCATCAAATAATTCAGTGATGGCCTCTTGGTACTTTTACCCATTTCTAATATTTTACATTTTTTTGCATTGAATTTCATTTCCCACATCCGACTCCAATCATGTATCCTATCCAGATCCTCCTGTAGCGTTTTACAGTCCTCTTCAACCTCTACCTTTCTCAAGATCTTTGCATCATCAGCAAACAGGCTTGCGTATCTGTTCACTCCATCTACCATATCATTTACGTAAATCAAGAACGTTACTGGTGCCAACACCGAGCCCTGTGGGACACCACTTGTTACTTCCCTCCATCCAGATGTCCTATCCTTTATTACTGTTCTCATTTGTCTGTCACTCAAAAAGTCTCTCATCCATTCCAGGAGTCTTCCCGTCAGTCCTCCTATATGCTCTAATTTCCATAATAGTCTCTTGTGGGACACCTTGTCGAAGGCCTTCTCCAGATCTAAGTACACACAATCCACCCAACCGTCTCTCTCCTGCAGCACGTCAGTCGCCCTTGAGTAAAAGCTCAACAAGTTGGAAACACATGACCTTCCACTTCTGAATCCAAACTGACTTTCCGTCAAAATATTCATCTCTTCCAGGTATTTTATCCATCTATCTTTCAGGATTCTCTCACACAATTTCGCAACCATGCTGGTTAGGGACACTGGCCTATAATTCAGGGGTTCTTCCTTGTTTCCTCCCTTATAGATTGGCACCACATTTGCCCTCTTCCATTCCCGAGGCACTTTCCCCTCTCCCAAGGAGCACACAATTAAATTGTGAATCTTATCCGCCAGTTGTTCTCTGCATTCCTTCAGTACCCAATGAGAGATTCCATCCGGTCCTTGGGCCTTCCTTACATCTTGAGCTCCCAGTAATTTATACACTTCCTGCACTTCCACTTTTATATCTTTTATCACTACATTTCTAATCACTCCCTCTCCTTCCACAAACTCTCCTTCCTTAGTGAAAACCGATTGGAAACATTTGTTCATTACTTCAGCTTGCATTACTGCATCCTGTAGACCTCTCCTTCTACTTTCAGTTTGGTGATTCCTTCCCTTTGCTTCAATTTGCCATTAACAAATCTATAAAACAATTTGGGTTCATCCTTACATTTGTCAATTATACCTTTTTCAAAGTTCCTTTCTTCCTCTCTACGTATTCTTGTATATTCATTACTAGTTCTTTTATATTCTTCCTTTGCTCTGATATTACCTCTCTTTCTCCATTTGTTCCATGCCATGTCCCTCTCTTTTTTCGCTATCATACACCTGTTAAACCACACCTTTTTCCTGTTTTCTTTCCCACTTACTCTTGGCACATATTTTTCCACTCCCAAATTGTAGATGTCTAAAAAGATATCCCACTTCCTCTGTATCTCTCTTGTTTCTCTGAATTTTCTCCAGTCCGCATTTTCAAAAAATTTTCTCAATTCTGCAAAGTTTGTTTTCCCAAAGTTGTATCTTCCTTGCCTATAAAGCTCATCTCTTGGCACCACGTTCCCTGTTATCATCTGGAACTCAGTGACCACATGATCACTTTTTCCTATAGGACACAGATAATTTAAAGATTCAATTACATCAGGTTCTTTGGATAGTAGCAAATCTAATCTTGCAGGTGTGTCATCACCTCTGAATCGTGTCTCTTCTTTAACCCACTTCGTCATCACATTATTCATTGCTATATTTAACAATTTAGTGCCCCACGAATCTTCGCTGCCTCCTGAGTCCCATTCCTCCCAGTTCACCTCTTTACAATTAAAGTCACCCATTAGGATTATATTGTTGTTTCCCTCGATCACTTTCTGTAGATAACTAACCATGTCTGACAGCATCTCCTGGTATTCATCGTCATTCCATGCTCTTGTCTTAGGGGGAACATATACCACTGCCATATCTCTCTTACCATTCTCCCCAGTTTTTAATTTCATATTTATCGCTTCGACCCTGCCCTCTGCCATTTCCACAGTATCTACATTTATATTGTGCTTCACTGCTATCATCACTCCTCCCCCCATTTTTTCTTTTCTGTCTCTTCTTCATAATTTGTATTTCCCACCTCCCATATGAATATCAATATCTTCTTTCAATTTAGTCTCTACAAAGCACATAACATCAGGTTCGTGTACCCTCAAAAAATCATTGACTTCTAACCTTGCTGATATTAGTCCATCAAAGTTTGTGTACGCCACTTTCAAACTTTTTTCATCATTTTTTATACTCTCGTCTCGCCTTCCCTCCGTCGTTACCACTTTCTCAATTTCTGGTCCATAACTCTCCAGTAGAACTCTGTCTTCTCTTTCTCCATTCGCTGTTTGTTTTTTGTCTTTGCTTCCTGTACTAACTCCTTTAATTTAGGTCTTTCCTCTTCATTTGCATCTCTCCTAATCCAAACATTTTTAAACCCCTCTTTATCTGACATTTTACACGTTCTTCTTATAATTTCATTCACTATTACTTGAGACTTAAACTTTACTTTCAAAGGCCTTGCCCCACCATCCTCGTACTTTCCTAACCTAAACACTTCTTCATTCTCTTCTTGGGCTTCATTGTTTCCCTCCATAACCACTGATATTATTTCTTTGGCCTTGCTCAGTTCCTCTCTCTCTCTTTCAGATCTTACTGTCATTCGTTTTTCTTTTATTCCTGATATTATCACACATTTTTTCTTATCTGCTACATCCCTGACCAAAGATTCTCTACTTCTTAGTACTCTAACCACTTCCTTCTCCACTTTTTCCTTACTTTGTTGTTCTATGATCTCTTTCAAATTTACATTTCCTTCCTCCTGTTTTTTCTTCCACCCCTTATGTTGCTCCTTGATTTCCTGAATATGCTCATCTTGCCTCCTCGATTTTGATTCATACTTATCTAGTTTGCTTTTTATTCTGTCCCTTTCTTCTTCCAACCTCTTATTCTCCCTCTTGAGCTGTTTTATTTCTTTTGATGAGGACTCATTACTCACCTTTAATTCTGTGACTTCTTTTTCTTGTTCCTCATTACGTGTTTTAACTTTTTCCAATTTACTCTGTAGGACTTTGATCTCTCTCTCTCCTGCTCTAAGGTCCGTTCCTGTAACTCTCTAATTACTTCCCATACCTTTTTTAATTCCTGGACATTCCTCTCTGCCATTTTCTCTACTCCTGCTACTCTTGTTTGTTGCAGCTTATCACTTCCTTTACTAACATTTTCTTCGGAGAAGCCCACAAATTCCCCCTCGCCAGTTGTAAACAATCTTCCGTCTCTCTCCGCCATGATACAACCATATGGAAACTTACTTTTTCACTGTCTTGTATTTTTAGGGCCAAAACCTGCGGGTTTTTTAAACTAATATTCGATAGGACCACCACTCACGCATTCGACCACATAATCACAATAGGTTGTCTCGTTTTCGCCGCTGGTTCAGCGATTATTTCTCTCGATCCAGAGCAGCTCCGACTCTGGCCTGGGACCTTATCTGATGGGAGATCTTGAGAGGAATTTGTTTGCTGCTATGTCTGGGACCAGAATTTTACAGTTCTAACAGATTCCCTCATGTTCTTACAATGCAAATATCTTGAGATCCTAAACCAGAGCCATCGCGATACCAACGGCCATCCTGGTACAGTAGGTGCCAGAAGGCAAACTACAGGATATGATTTAAGGCTTGTGTAGCTTTCTGTCTCACACTCCGTGTGCAGCAGTAGAGGGTCCTTCACATTTGAAAGATGATGTGGCTGTCTGTGCCTTATGCTCCATATCAGTATTATTATTGAACTTCAAGAATTCATGAACTTTCGCTCTTCCTCACTTGCAGCCCAACTATGACAGTTCATTCCCATTTATGCATATTTAGATCTTCTCCCTATTCTTCAGATCTTGTCCCTTCTGCTCCCGTTTACAACTTTTGGGCACCTTTCTCTGTTAAAGCCTTTCTTTGTCATTGACAGCTTCAAGGTTTTTCTTTGGCTAGACTAGAGATGCTGGCAGCTGCTGTTCCCTCGGCAGTCAGGGCAAGTGTAAATGCAGATGGTAGGGCGGTCAACAGACAGAGTGAGACAGAGCCATCGTGCCATCACACTTCACAACTTCATTCATGCAGCCTTTCATATATTGATTTTCTATATCTCTGAGCCCTTGTCAGCTCTTCCTTTCTCTTGTACATCTCTTTTCTGTCCACTCCTTTTCCCTTCTCAGAAGTGGTAAGAGCATGGGTTGCATTGTTTTTAACATTGACACCTTAGGCTTGGATAACGACCCAATCTTACTTAGACTCATCATTTGACCCCTTCCAGTGATACAATGCCTTTACCCTTTCCTTTGCACCCTCTTTGTTGGCAGTGGATAATGTTATCCTTTGAGAAGAAGACATGGATGTCCATGATCACAGACCACTGTTTACAAAAGATAATGCAGATCCTTCCCATCAAACAGTTCTGAGTTTCAGCAAATATTTGTTAGGCATCATTTTGCTTTTGTGTGTGTGTGTGTGTGTGTGATTATTTATTTATACCATATTTTTATCAGTTATTTTGGGCTTAAAGTGCTCAGTTTTTTAAAGCTAAGATAAAAACATACCATCCATCCATCCATCATCCAATCCTACTTTGCCCCAGGAGGAGCATAGGAGCCTGGGGCTAGGCAAGTTAGTCCTGACATTTAAGATGAGAGTGACCAGCCTTACTCATCCCTGAGTGGCATAACGTGAGCAATAAACCCCAGCCACCCCTTGGATATAAAGCGTCACTGGTTCAATCTGATTGGAGTGCCGTAATTACCCACTAAACCACCAGACACCATAATTTGGTTATATGGTTACCATCCATCGTAGTAAATGGTTTCCTGGTGTACAGGAGACAGTTTAGCTGTTACTCAGCATAGAGCCACCCATAGACTGAAGAGAGGAGAAACAATGAAGGAAAGAATGACAGAAGAGGGAGTGTAAAGTCACCCATAGGCAGAAGGATGAGGAAAGAATGAAGTAAAGAAAGACACAAGAGGAAGGAAGGAAAGAAAGAGGAGAGGAAAGGGCAGACACCCGAGAGCAGCACTACATCGAGTGAGTGGATGGTGAGTGCCCCCACCTAGAACTTGAGCGCTCTCTCTCTCTCTCTCTTTTATTCTTTCAGCCCTAATTTACCGTACTGTGGATGTTCTTTCAGTCAGACTTTAAACATTGGGCTGGTGAGCCATCCCAGTAGAGTGATTCACGTTTACAACTCCTCAGGGCCTCTAGGCATTCAGGAGCCAGAACAAGTCATACCTCCTTTTTTTGTGACACTGAAACCTAAAATTTCGCCATGTTCCATTGCCTTCCCTGTCATCTAGCCATAGAGGACTCTTGCACTGTGTGGTTGGCAGCCTATTGAGTGGAGAAGTTCGTGCATTGCAGCAGCCTCAGCTTTTGCTAGTTCCTTTCATTTTCTTGGTGTTCAGAACTCTGGAATGTATCATCCTATTGCCACACATAAGTAATTTTGGACTTTAAGAGAAAACCTTAAGTTGCCCAATAAGAGAAAACCATAAATTGCCGAAGATTGGAAACAGAGGTGCAGAGAGTTAGCAGATCAGTGACTGTCTATTGCTGTGGATCCTAAAACTTCTTTACCCTCACACTCCAGCCTTGAGGCATGCCAGCACCTGTTAAAGCTGAATGAACCTGATGGCTGGCTGTTTACATAGAAATCTCTCCGCCCCATCACCCACCCACCCTATATATTAAGGCTCGAACATGGTTGCATGCCCTGGCCTTGGTCACTTAATGGCAGCTGTCCATGCTTCTCACTCTCTTGCAGCCTCCCTGTTCAATCCCCCAGAGGTCACACTCTGTGACCTCATCTCAGGTCTTTTTTGGTCAGCCTATCGCAACCCCATCCCAGTGTTCACACTTCTCACTTTCTGCACCCAGTTATCATCCTCCATCTCCTCCACATGTCCACATCATCACAATCTACCCTTCCTTATCACAACACCAATACACTCCAGTCCCATCCTTACTCTCAACTCATCCATCATAAACCTAGTCCCCCCCAGGCCTTGCATTCAAGGATTCATAGTACATCCACCTAATAATTGTCTTTTCTGTACGTGTGAGCTTACAGATATCCTCTTCCTTTACTGCCCAGGTCTCACTACCATGCAGTGCACTCCTAACATATCACATGCACAGATCCCTTAGCATGGAGGGAGAGCCCTCGCAGTTTCAAGAGAGGCAACAGCTCTCTGAACTTCTTGCAGCCACTCCTCACTTTAGCCACAGAACCAGCTCCAACCCCACCTCCAGCACATAACATGTCTCCCAAGTAATAAAACTCTTTCTAGCACTCAGGGAACTCACCAGCAAGATCAGTCCTTTATTGCCTGACAATCTCCACATGCTCTTCCCAGCACAAAGCACACATGAATTCAGCATTATCTTGCAGTCTACCTCCAGTACCACTGCATCTCGTATTCACCTGCTTATCACAAACACTGCACGAGATGGAATTACTTCTCACACCATTGTGTCAAACCATATGGCCACTTTCCTCTTCTTTGACAGTACCATCACCAACCCAAGATACCATCACTTTTGGTTTATCTGCATTTATTCTCAGGCTCTTGTGCCCCATACCATCTGTCCACTTTCTAAATTTTTCCTCCACCTCTTTTTCATTTTCTCCAATCAGTACTAAATCATCAACATACAACATATCCCACCAGACTTCATCTCTGAAGTCATGTGAGAAGTTTTCAAGCACCATGATAAAACAATAAATGGACACAAGACTGACTCCTAATGCACTCCAGCCTTCACTGAAAACTCATCACTCAATCTCCATTCACTCTCACCGGGTGCGAGCACACTCATACATAGCCATAACCACTCCAACCAGCCACTGCATGATCCCATGCTTTCTCATTGTCCACTTCACCACCTCCCTAGGGACTTTGTCAAAGGTCTCCAAATCTACAAAAAGTACAGGTCCCTTTTCGTTCCTATATAAGAGTATTTTTCCTGATACTGTTGATCAGTGAATATGGCATCAGTGGTCCCTTTCGCAAGCAAAAGTCCAAACTACATTTCATCAGCATTCATTCTTCCTGTAATCATTCCTCCTAGAACTCTTTCCATTACCTTCATTATCTGGTTCAGATGTTTTTTGCCTCCATAGTTTTCTCTCTCCAGGGCATCACCTTTCCTCTTTTGCACATTTACAATCACTCTCTTTAGCCAGTCATCCAGGACAGCACAGTCATATCTTTCTATCTGCCTATTGCCAGACGCCACAATCCCGTAAGGGGTGGCTATTTGACTTTGAGTTATTTGTTTTACAGGGAGGGGCACTAACCCTCCACCAACCCACTTGTTGACATGTAGGAAGCATATATGGTTTGGTTATCACCCAGCATTGTAAATGGTTTCTTGGCTTACAGGAAACCATTTGGCTTGTCACTCAATGTAAAGCCACCTGTAAAGAAAAGAAAAGCAATAAGAAGTGACAGGAAAGATGGTATAAATAGGAAGAGAGGTGGGCAGGCACAGAAAAAGAATGATAAAGGCCAAGAAAGAAGTAGGCTGCACTACATCAAGTGAGTGGATGATGGTGCCACCACCTACCACCTCCTGAGGCCTTCAGCATTTCAGCAGTCAACTCCGACACACGTGCCGCCTTCCCCAACTGGATGCTGCCCATTTCCTTGCTCACAGTAACAGTATCGGTCAAAGGCCATGGGCCAAACACTGGATCTGCTGACCCCAAACCTTCCTTGTTCCAGTCAAACTCCTCATTTATCAACCAGTTATAATGCTGTCTCCAGGCATCTTTAATATCCATACTGTTCACCACTACCTTTCCTTCATTATTTTTGGACACTGCTCACCTATGATTTCCTTGTTTTCCCCTCTTCATCTTATTTTCCACTATAAATATATTCTTCTTTTCACTGTTATGAAGGTTATCTAGTAAAACTCTCTGAGATTCAGATTTTGCCCTGTATACCTCTTTTCTAGCCCTGTGGTTGGCAGCCAAATATTCCTCTTGGTTACCACTCCTTCTCGTTTCCTGGAAAATCCTTTTTTTCTCCAACTGCAGTTCCTACACGTTCATCTCACCACCATGTTACTTTATGTCTTAGAGGTCCCCTTGTCCATCCACACACTGAATCAGTAACTGTAAAGTGATTGTTCTTGAGAGCTGTGTACAGTTTATTAACACTTCTGTCAACAGCTTGTTCAGCCACCACTCTGCCGATCTCACCGTAGAAGGCATCCCTTACTGCTTGGATTTTCAACTTCATATTTTCCTCCTAGGTGCATACGTCCTCTTCTTCACCGCCTGCTCCTTAAGTACCATACCACATTCATTGCCTCCCCAAACTTGAATATTCTTTCCCCTTCCACATTCCTTGTACCATATGCACATCCCCCACATATGCCTTCATATCCTTACATGACCATTAAATGTAAGTCCCCTCCCAAAACTACAGTATCATCATCTCCCTTACCATTTACTACATGTATCAAGTCATTCCAGAGTCTATCATTTTCTACATAATCCAAGCCAGCCAATGGTGCATATGCCAATATAAATGAAATTGTCAGCCTACTGAACAAAATTTGCACTACTATAATCCTTTCATTCACCATCAATACATTCCTGATGTATTCCATCCATTTTTCCTTAACCAGCACACCCACACCACCATATCCATCTGCACTTCCCTGCCAAAACAGCTCATGTAACAATCCCTTCCAGCAGTCATTATGGCTGATCACTCCTGTTCTTAACCTCCTGTACATACCCAACACTCACCCATCTCTTATTCATGACCTCAGCTAGTTCCCTTGCTATTCCCTTCAAACTACCCACATTCCAAGATGCCACTCTGATTCCCTTGAGTGATTTAGTTTCCTCAGGCTTACACTTTTTCTCATTGTTTTTTGTCATGCTGGTAAAATTGAATAAAGAAGAGAGACAGACCTCAGGCCCTGCTCACCTGCTTAGTCCCAAGTCTAAGCATGAGACCCATAGCCCACCAACCGTGACCAATGGCTGTGGCAGTGGCCTTGGGGCTCCCTGCCCGGACTGCTACAGGGACACCCTCTAAGTGTACCTTGGCATTGTTACTGCCCTGCCATTATGCTCTGACTGATTGAGCTTCCCCCTGGAATGCTGCTTACGGGTTCAGGCCCCTCTCTGTTGGGTGGAAGTGGCAGCTTGGGAATTTCAGTGCCCTGTACCCTCTATCACAGTTCTAAGTCCCATCCCACTTCAGTCCCAAAAACTTCACTGGCAGAGCCTGCATCTCTCCTCCCAGTAGGTTTGCCACTAGTTAGCAGGGACAACATTGTCTGGCTGCATGCTCTTGGTGGCGTCAACCCATTTGACAGTGGGGTACGTTTGTGGTATGTAGGCATACGTGGAGTAGTCCATGAAATAGAGAAAAGTTCCTGGGAGAGTATGCTGGCCTGCTCTCCATGTTATGTCACACTGAAAAGGTCAGCAAAGGGGTGTGGTCATGATATACTGATGGCTAGTGAAACAGGAGCTCCAGCTCTCCCTACCACCAGCATTACCATCTCCCTCGGGAGTACCTTCCTGATCAGCTGGTGCAACAGGTATAAAATCAGGCTCTCGCTGTACCAACCAAACTCGGGAAAAGGCTGACATGTTATCCACATAAATTAGTGAAAATGTTTCTGCCATTCATTACAAGTATGCTAATTTCTTGGAAAACAAAAAAAATATTAGAATGGAAAATCATGTTTTTAAAACATATTTCTGGACATTAATGAATACTGAATTGAGAAAGAGAGAAGGGAAATATTATTAACCTTGCAAGTCCTTTGATTGTTCATGTGATAGGTGTCAGGAGAACTTTCACTTTACTGCCTGTAATTACTCCCCATCTCAGTAACAGATGGGAATACAAACCTGTCTTTCCACCAACTCGTCACTGAACCTGATATATGTCTTTATTCACAAGTCTTCTCTTTTGTCCACCTCATTGTTAGTTTTCTTTCTTTTTCAGTTTTTCCTTTCTTTCTCATTTCACTGATAGCAGATATATTACCTGTAAAAGCACCCGTTTAAATCCAACATCCTTTCCTATGTAGATTTTATTCAGGTTTTTAAGTGCAATAGATTACCTGTATTTAACTTTTCGTTATGTTTTAATTGATAAGTAAACATATATCTTCTTACAATTAAATAAAGAAAATCTTGAAAAGTTGGTTTGGGTGCAATGTACCACATGTGAGTGCAATATACTGTACAGTCCAAATTCACCATTTATGGACAATGATTCATATTTAGGGTAGAAAATATTTTATGCTGGTATAGTATAACCAGTCCCACAGCTTTGATACTCGCCCTTATTATGTCTTATCGCTGATATTCACCATCCTTACCCACATCACCATAATTTAGAGCAGTTTACTGGTGAGGAATATAAAAATAATGACAAAAACAACAACAGCAGAGTAGAAACAAAAAGTATACCCCCCACTGGGACACACAGGCGATAGTCACATGCCACATTTTGAGGTGATTGGAGCTCCTACAGCTCTGCTGAGGATACTGGCTTTGTTTACATCACTGCATATCTAATGATTTCAGCAAAACTGTATGTTATATCACCTCGTACAGGTATTCATTATATGAAAAGCTTGTTCAGTAGCTGAGAGAATCCACTTATTGCTGAAATTTGGCTATAGTGAGAGCTCACTATTTTCTGTCCTCTTTAAGTTGGACTGATATTGTCATCTTGTCATCATGAATACAATGCTGTAACAAGGCTTAATACTGTACTAGAATATGATGCAAGTTACAAAAAATTGTTTTGGATAGGCTGAACAGTCATAGTATAGTATTGTCTCATTCTTTCATTGAGAATTGGGAAATAAGCTGCAAAATGATGAATGTGTTACCAAGGTAAAGTGAGTGAAATATGGCTGAAATGAAGGCACAACAGTTGAAGGAATGGATCTACGTCAAATATACATTTTTTTTTTTTCTCTCCCCTGTGGTGTTTGGGGGGTATCAGAGAAGGTTGAGCACTTGATGAGGAAGTAAATGTATGTTTTTCAGCTTAGCTTCTGTTGTTGATCACTTCTTATGCAGGTAAGATTTCTTTTTCTAATTTCTGGATTGCATTCATTCTTGTAGTACATAGAAGGCAAGAATAATGTGTGATGAAATTTTTATAAATTTGAATACTTGGGTATGTACAGTGCAAGGTAGAATGGAGGACATTATCTCAGTCGAGAGTGAGGACAAGGTTAACAATGACTCGGATGATGAGGACATGACCATCACCATCATGACCAACCCCAGTGAACTTGGACCTCCCCCACCTCCCCGTCGTTCTCGGGACCAGTCAGACATCTCTGCTGAGAAGGAGTCAGTTGTGGACCAGAAAAATGATGAGAAAGTGGAAGAAGTTGGGGATTTGATTGACATGAGTGGGGGACTATTTGGAGATGATGATCAGGATGAAGATGCCCTGCCTCCAACACTTTGGTGGGATGACATTGGTATGCCACCAGGAGACTTTTAATGTGAGAGTTTCTTATGGATTGATTATTTCTTGAAATTGTTCTTTCAAGATTTCAGGGAACATAACAAACTTTTTGACCACTTGATTGACTTGTTTCTCAATTCTCTTTCACCATATAATAATTTTTTAAGCACAGGTGCACTTGTGGGATGATGGCAATTTGTGGACTGAAAGTTGTGTATAAGTGTATTGGGGGTTCTGTACCATACTATATTATATTGTATTTAGTTATATATTATACAGATTAATGTCATATATACAGTCTTCTCTCCATATCATATTTTGTGGCTTGTATATGCTGTGATTGGAATGAACCTTTATTACAGTAACTTAAAGTGAATTATGTATTACTCGTATGTGCAATCACCCAAGAAAGTGATGACTTGCTCTCCTCAAGTTTTCTATAATACTTACTGGGTCTGGCAACCTTCCACTCAATAGGGTGCCTGAGATGACAATACTCTTTCCTTTTTTGGATATGTTTCCCGTAACTTTCATTCTCTCCAAACTTTATTTATGGTGTTGAAAAAATAAAAGAAAGCTAAGCTTGCGAAAGTATAAGTCAGATTCATCTTTATTGTTTTAGGAGTAAGTAGTAAGCAGTATCTAGCACATTTCCAGTAACACCCAAGTGGGCCAAGGATGTTAACGTTAGTCATGATCATGCTGTGAGTTTGAGTGGATCTCCTCCGGCCTTTATTGCCACATTAGCATCTTTTTCTTTACTGACTTATTCGTCTTTAGTTCTCTTCATTGTCACTCTTGCTTTTGACCACCACCCTTTCCATCTTCTTTCGTGAGACTGCTCTATAGATTGTCTTACATATTGAAATTTCATCGTCAGTAAAAATGACTGCCCATTTTTACTTGAACTTGGTCTAAAATTGCCATATCTCCATCGTGAATGCTTAGTTGTACAAATATATGAACACTAAGCTGTGATGCTAGTCAGAAGGTAGTGCAATGGAACTAGTGTGGAATTGTAGTATTGTTTTTTTTGTCCATTGGCCTATGTGAAATAAGCTGCAAAGGATAAAAGTCTAAAACAGTTTAGGGTAAAAGAGTATAGTTGTTCCCTAATATTTTCACTTTTTCAGTAAATTCAATGGATGCTCTTCATTGTTGCATTTTATTACTTCATTGTTTGCTTACAGCGTGCATGGCTTTGTTTTCATTGTTGCATTTTATTACTTCATTGTTTGCTTACAGCGTGCATGGCATTGTTTTCTTGCCTGAATTTTATCCCATCTTGCATAGAGATTTAAATGTTTGTAAGATTCCCCCCCCTTACGCTCGTGATTTGGACGTGACTTTTAACTATCGATGTATTTTATGCAACATTTCTCCCCCAGTATTGTTGATTTAGGATTTGGAACAGCATTATGCACATTTTTCCGCATTTTAACGCTGAAATTGTTTAGCAATAGGCTGTGCATTTCACATTCTTTCATATGGCTAATCCTCAACTTTAGTATACTGTAAAATACCATAACTTTGGAAAGCGCCCAAACTTCGGACATCTTGCAAAAAAATGTAGTAATTCAAGTTTATTGGAAGAGAGTACGATATTTGCAAATAATAATGATATGGGTAGGTAGGGTAATCTTCAAAGATTATTATGTATAAGTCCTATTAAACAAGCTTGGATATGTATGGGTGGAAATTTTTTTTTGGATCAAATGGGAAAAAAATCGACATTTTTTAACCCTGCAAAACTTTGTTTACACAGAACAGTTTCAATTGTAAGAACGTGATTAGTACGATTATATGTGGAAAATTGTTGTAAATACTGGTCAGTAAACTGTTTTAAAATATATACATGCATAATCTTGCCATGACTTTTAATGAATATCTCTTTATTTTTCAGAAAAAATTCCTATCTTTGGACAGACAAATTACTTAAACCAAATAAATTCCTATTGGGGATAAAGTTGTTCCCTCAGACTGGGTAGTTGTGAAGGTTCCCTTTGATAGGAAAGACAGATACAGGCATTATATTGCTACCATTGTTAGGGTAAAACCAGAAATACACGTCGGGTTTCTCAAACACGTTCAGGGTACACCTCACACATTTGTATACCCAATGGTTGATGACAGCAGTGACATAGACAAAGAGGACATACTTAAGGTGTTACCAGAACCAACACTTGATCTCAAGAAAAGGATGATTTTTGATGTTGATGTGAACCTTTGGCCTAAGTAATGATGATAATATTTGATATAGATCTGTAAGAAGATAGTCAGTACTACCAGTACCAAAGTTATTGCCAGTATGGTGCTACTGTATGGTGCCTTTACCAGTAATGAGTTTTATGTTGAAGAAAAAAATTATACTATTTATTTAGTTACATTAATTTATACTGGCCTTCATAACATGTGCCTGTTTGTGCATGTGTCTGTTGATTTTTTTTTTTTTTTTTTTTTATGCATGGAAGAAGGAACCAAAGGCCACGGGCCTGCATACTGTTCCTTCCAAGAAAAAGCAAAAACAGTACAAAAGAGAGCCAAATTCAAGATCCGTTCAATTCGAGATGCCTGGACACACTGCGTTTGAAAGACTGGAGATCATAGGAAGTAGGAAATACAGACAGAGGAAGACAGTTCCAGAGTTGACCAGTTGCATAAATGAAAGACTGGGAGTAACGGTTAACTCTTGCATTAGAGAGTTGGACAGAAAAGGGATGAGAGTTTGTTGCTAGACGGGTACTACGTGCCCGTCGTAGAGGTGGAGGGATGCAAGCAGACAGTTCAGAGGAACAGTGACCATTGAAGTAGCGATAGAAGAGAGATAAAGATGCAACAGTGCGGCGAAGAGACAATGGTTGAAGGGAATCAGTAAGAGNGGCCTGCATACTGTTCCTTCCAAGAAAAAACAAAAACAGTACAAAAGAGAGCCAAATTCAAGATCCGTTCAATTCGAGATGCCTGGACACACTGCGTTTGAAAGACTGGAGATCATAGGAAGTAGGAAATACAGACAGAGGAAGACAGTTCCAGAGTTGACCAGTTGCATAAATGAAAGACTGGGAGTAACGGTTAACTCTTGCATTAGAGAGTTGGACAGAAAAGGGATGAGAGTTTGTTGCTAGACGGGTACTACGTGCCCGTCGTAGAGGTGGAGGGATGCAAGCAGACAGTTCAGAGGAACAGTGACCATTGAAGTAGCGATAGAAGAGAGATAAAGATGCAACATTGCGGCGAAGAGACAATGGTTGAAGGGAATCAGTAAGAGAAGGAGAGTTAATGAGACGAAAAGCCTTTGACTCCACCCT
>JAGKTI010001484.1:52521-83907 GCA_018397915.1 Birgus latro | reverse complement strand
ATGGTTCGTCATCACCCCTAATTCTTGAGTTTTCTTTGATCAATTGGGTTAACATGTTTTCCATCACCAATTCCATTAATTTACTTCCCCATGATTCCTCATTGTTCCCAGCATCCATACTTTCCCAATCAACTTCTCAACAGTTAAAATCTCCCATTAACATTATTCTATTTCTTCGTTCAATTAACATTTTTAGCCTAATAATGGATTCTCTTATTAAATGTTCGTAATTTTCCTTCGTCCATGCCCTAGTTTTAGGGGGCGTATATAATACTATTACATCCATTTTTTTCTCCATAACTGTCCTCTATTACAACTCCCAAAAGTTCAGCCATAGTATTTTCAATTTCTATATTCTTTGCTCTTAGGTCATTACGGGTTAATATCATTATACCTCTCCCAAACTTACCTTCTCTGTCCTTCCTCCAAATGTTATAATTGTTCCATCCATTTTGTATCGACATCTCGGGGCAATTTAGTCTCTACCAAGCAAACAATTTCAGGTTTGTATTCATTTAAATAATCTCCAATTTCCCCTTTCTTAGATATTAACCCATCTACATTACTGTACATGATACTCAGATTTGCTGCACTGTATTTATCTTTACTCATTCTTCTCTTTTTCACATTCATATTCATCCCCTTTGTTTCCTTCACATCTAGTTCTTCACATACCACTTCCTTGCTTTCATATCCATCACTCTCCAAAAAAAAGTTTTACATTCTTCCTCTGTCCTCCTGTCATTTTTATCCTTCACTTGGTCCTTCAAAGATTTTAAAACTTCTCTTTCTTCTTCATTCAAATCTTTTCTTACTATAATATTTTCCATCCCTGTCTCTTTACTTAGTTTCCAGGTCACCGTAAGTATATCATTTACTACACCTTCTGATAACATCTTAACTCTAATTGGTCTTGCTTCCCCTTTCTTATATGGCCCTATCCTCCTTACTTCCTCAATTCCTTTCTCCCACTTGTTTCCATTGGGATTGATCTTGCCCAATATTTTTCTCACCTGATTCGAGTCTCTCTCAAGTCTCACAGACCTAACTTTTTCTTCCTCCTCCCTATTTCCAAATATTATCACACAACTGTTCCTTTCTACTGTTTCTCTCACTATTTTCCCTTTTTTCTTCAATATTTTCACTATATTTTTTTTCCATTTTTTCTTGTTCACGTGTGTGTGTGTGTGTGTGTGTGTGTGTGTGTGTATGTGTGTGAGACAGAGACAGTGAGTGCATGAGTGAGTGAGAGAGTGACTGAAAGTGAGGGAATGAGTGACTGAGAGAGTGAGTGACCAAGTGAGTGAGACATGGTCGGGGGTGGGGGGGACAGTAGGACAGTCTGACTTTCCTGTCTCCCTCCCTGTCCATCCAACCTCCCCAACTCCTGCTTGTCTCTCTCCCCATCTCCCTACCCCTCCCTTCCCCCTACCCTCCCTCACCCCCATTTGTCTCTTTCCTCGCTCTCCCCCACCCCTGCTTGTAACCCTTCCAAGTTAGCAGGGGGTAGTCCAGATGTCACTTTCATTAGACTTTCATTTCTTTTGGAATCGCTTGAAAGTGAGAGAATGAGTGACTTAGAGAGTGAGTGACCGAGTGAGTGAGACATGGTCGGGGGGACATTAGGGCAGTTTGGCTTTCCTGTCTCCCTCCCTGTCCACACAACCTCCTCAACTCCTGCTTGTCTCCCTCCCCATCCCCCTACCCCTCCATTCCCCCTGCCCTCCCTCACCCCCATTTGTCTCTTTCCTCACTCTCCCCCACCCCTGATTGTAACCCTTCCAGGTTAGCAGGGGGTAGTCCAGATGTCACTTTCATTAGACTTTCATTTCTTTTGGAATGGCTTGGGCCCCAATTAGGCCGTTATAGTGAGGCTTAATTGTACTTACATTAAATGTTGTCTTAAAATCTCATAAAAGATTACACTTTCAGTGTGTGTAATGCGAGTCACTACAGTACACACTGTGCTTAGTCATTCAAGCTTTATTCCATGGAATGCAGCTTTAATTATGATATACAACAATGACAATCCTTGATTACTAGTGAGTTTAAACCAACCTCAGGGATTAAAGAAAGTGTATTTCTGCTACTATGCATTAGTTCTGTTGGCTGGTCTGGCCTGTCGTTGGCTAACGACCAAGACATTACACATTCTTAACTGTAAAGCCTGTTTCATTTTTATAACTTATGGCCAACCTGCCATGATTTTATGTATTTTTAAGAATAAATACTGTGTCTAATTATAAGAGTAATGACCGGAAATTTACGTATGTAATGTGTTTCATATTTCATTAACCACCTATATTGGGCTTTAATTTAGAAGTTAAAATGCTATGTGTTTACTATTTGTCTAATGACTGAGTGTTACATATTTTTAAGAAAACACAAAAGTTAGGTGCACTGTTATGTTTTCTTTTAGTTGGCCAGTGGCAAACATGTTACTTACTTTTATGTATTCAAGTGTCTTAATAACCTTCTAAAATATGAAGGTACAGTACAGTACTCACTTCACAGCTCCCTTAAAATAAAAATTCAAACAAAAAAACCAAAGGACTGTGATATTTTGATGAAGTCTGACAAATTAATATATAGTATATACAGTAATCCCTTAGTTATTGCACACCTTGTTTTAGCAGTTTTTGTTATCATTGAGAGGTGAAAATCTAAACTCCTGGCATGATAGAGCATTTTTCAGGCCGAAAACACTGTTATCGTGAACCTGAGCTGGGATAAGCCCCTGACTCAAACACTGGCACAGCAAATCAGCCCATGACACCATCACACAAGTCAGCTGTTTACATTGCCCAGGACTTTCTAGCTGAGAATACTTGCTTTTCATTGGCCCACACTATCACAGCTGGGGTAGAGGGTTTCTTGAAATATTACCCAAGCCCCCAGGTTGTGAACAGTAATGATCGGGGTCAAGTGATTGATAATATTTTCAATTTTACAAGCTGTAATGCACATTTTTGTGCTTCATAAACTCATTAACATAATTGTTTCATTTAGATTTTGAAAGCTCCAACATGCTTGCATGCATCGGCCTTGGTCACCTAGAGGCAGCTCTCCATGTTGCTTGGTCTCTGGTAGCTTCCCTATTTAGTCCCTTATCCCTGTGGTCACACTCAACGACCTCATCCCAGGTCTTTATTGTTCTACCTCTTGCTACTCTACTCACTCTCTGCATCCAATCATCATCCCCCATCCTCTCCACATGCCTAAAGCATCTCAATCTACACCTCCTTATCACTTCACCAATACAGTCCAGTCCCATCACAACTATTCCATCGTAAAGCTAGCCCCCCCAGGCCTCACACTCAGGGATGCATTGCACATCCACCTAATCACTCCCATTTCTGTACATCTGAGCCTGCAAATATCCTCTTCCTTTACTGCCCAGGTCTCACTACCATACAGCATTACACTTCTAACACATGCCACATACAAAGATCCCTTAGCACTGAGTTAGAGCCTCTCAATGTTAAAAAAGGCAACAGCTCCCTGAACTTCTTCCAACCACTACTCACTCTAGTCACACGGCTAGCTCCAGCCCCACCCCCAGCACATGTCTCCCAAATACAAAAAACTTTTCCACACATTCAAGAGACTCACCAGCAAGTTCAATCATCTCGTGCCTGGCACTCTCCACGTGCTTTCCCCGACACGCAGCACATATGAAATCGGCATTATCTCACAGTCTACCTCTAATACCACTACATCTCCTATGCACCCACTTATCACAAACACTGCACAAGACAGAATTACTTCTCATGCCCTTGTGGCAAACTGCTAATGGTCAATCCCCTTTCTTCTTTGACAGTACCATCCCCAGCCTTAGATACCATCACCTTTGTTTTATCTGCATTTACTCTTTGCCATTATGCCCCATACCATCTCTCCATTTCCTAAATCTTTCCTCTGCCTACATGGCCATAAGCACCCTAACCAGCCACTCCTCAATCCCAAGCTTTCTCACTGCCCACTTCACCACCTATCTAGGGACTCTGTCAAAGGCCTTCTCCAAATCAACAAAGCAATGTACAGTTCCCTTCCTATACCTTTTTCCTGAAGCTGTTGAACAATGAATATAGCATCAGTGGTCCCTCTGCCTGGCATAAACCCAAACTGTATCTCTTCAATATTCACTCTTTCTCTAATCATACCTTATAGAAACTCTTTCCCTTACTGTAATCATCTAGTCTAAAAGCTTTACACCCCTATAATTTCCTCTTTCCAGGGTATCACCCTTCCTCTTGTACATAACAATTACATTCTTCAGCCAGTCATCTGGGACAACGAACTCATATATAATCGAATTTATCAAATCAGTGACTAACCCCACTCCTATAGCTCCTGAAACATTTCCACAGTCAACCCAAACACACATGCTGCCTTTCCCAGTTGCATCCTGCCTATTGCCTCACTCACAGTAGCATTGTCAATCAAAGCCCAAGGGCCAAACACTGGATCTGTAGGCTCCAAACCTTCCCTGTCCCAGTCAAACTCCTCATTCAACAACCTTCTGTATTGCTCTCTCCAGGCATCTTTAATATCCCCATTGTCACCAGTACTTTTCCTTCATCATTTTTCACACACTGCTCACCTATGATACCCCTATTCTCCCTCTTCATCTGATCTGCCACCTTAAATATCATATTCTTCCTTTCCTCACTATTTAGGATATCAAGTAAAAGTCTCTGAGATTTAGACTTTGTCCTGTAAACCTCTTTTCTAGCCCTATGCTTGGCAGCCAAGTATTCCTCCATGTTACCACCCTTTCTCTACTTCAGGAAAAGCCATCTTTCTTCTTAACTGCAGCTTCTACACCCTCATCACACCACCAAGTTACTTGATGTCTTGGGGGGGGGGACCTTGTCCATCCACACTGAATCAGTAACTCTCAAGAGGTTGTTCTTGAGGGCCCTGTACTGTTCATCAACACTATCAATGTCTCCTTGTTCAGCCATCACTCTATTCATCTTGCTATAGAAGGCATCCCTTACTGCTTGGTTTTTCATCTTCCATATTTTCCTCCTAGCTGAATAGATTCTCTTTTTCATCAACAGCTCCTTCAATACAATGTCACATATCAATAACTTGTGTTGCAGTACACACTTCTCTCTCTCTCTCTATCGTTTCGTTTTGTTTTTGAAAAATCCAACATGCTTGCATGCGTCGGCCTTGGTCACCTAATGGCGGCTCTCCACGCTGCTCAATCCCTGGCAGCCTCCCTGTTCAGTCCCTTAACCCTTAAGTCACACTTAATGACCTCGTCCCATGTCTTTCTCGGTCTACCCCTCCCCCAATATTAACACCTCTCACCCTCTGTACCCAATTATCATCCCCCATCCTCTCCACATGTCCAAACCACCTCAGCCTACATCTCCTCATCACAACACCAATACATTCCAGTCCCATCCTACCTCTCAACTCTTCCATCGTAAACCCACCCCCCCAGGCCTTGCACGCAAGGACGTACTGCACATCCACCTAATCATTGTCATTTCTGTACGTTTAAACCTGCGAATATCCTCTTCCTTTACTGCCCAGGTCTCACTACCAAACAGCATCACACTCCTAACACATGCTGCATACAACGACCCCTTAGCACGTAAGGAGAGTCCTCTCAATGTCAGGAGAGGCAACAGCTCCCTGAACTTCTTCCAACCACTTCTCATCCTAGCAACCGAGCTAACTCCAGCCCCACCTCCGGCACATAACATGTCTCCCAAATAACGAAACTCCTCCACACACTCAAGAGACTCACCTGCAAGTTCAACCCTCTCATGCCTAACAATCTCCACCTGTTCTCCCCAACACGCCGCACACATGAAATCAGCATCATCTTGCAGTCTACCTCTAATACCACTACATCTCTTGTGCACCCACTTATCACAAACACTACACAAGATGGAATTACTTCCCACACCCTTGTGGCAAACTGCACATGGCCACTCTCTCTCTTTTCTGATTGTACCGCCACCAACCCTAGATATCATCACTTTTGTTTTATCTGCATTCACCCTCAAGCCCTTGCGCCCCATACCATCTCTCCACTTCTTAAATCTTTCCTCCGCCTCCTTTTCATTCTCCGCAATCAACACCAAATCATCAGCATACAACATCTCCCATGGGAGTCCATCTCTGAAGTCACGTGAGAGGGCTTCAAGCACCATGATAAACAACAAGGGACTCAAAACTGACCCCTGATGCACACCAACATTCACGGAAAACTCATCACTCAAAGCTCCATTCACTCTTACCTGGGTGCGAGCACCCATGTACATGGCCATCACCACCCTAACCAGCCACTCTTCCAACCCTAGCTTTCTCATTGCCCACTTCACCACCTCTCTAGGGACTCTGTCAAAGGCCTTTTCCAAATCAACAAAAACAAAATACAATTCCCTTTTCTTTCCAATATATTTTTCCTGAAGCTGTCGAACAATGAATTTGGCATCAGTGGTCCCCCTGCGTGGCATAAACCCAAACTGCATCTCATCTATATTCACTCTTTCTCTAATCATACCTTCTAGAACTCTCTCCATTACTTTCATTATCTGATCTAAAAGCTTTATACCTCTGTAATTTCCCCTTTCCAGGGCATCACCCTTTCCCTTGTACACATTTACAATTACACTCCTCAGTCAATCATCTGGGACAACACACTCATATATAATCCTATTTATCAGGTCAGTGACTAACCTCACCCCAGTATCTCCTGAGGCCTTCAACATTTCGGCAGTCAACCCAGACACACCTGCCGCCTTCCCCACCCGCTTCCTGCCTATTGCCTCACTCACAGTAGCATCGTCAATCAAAGGCCAAGGGCCAGACACTGGATCAGCGGGCTCCAAACCTTCTTTATCCCAATCAAACTCCTCATTCAACAATCGGCTATAATGCTCTCTCCATGCATCTTTAATATCCTCACTGCTCACCACCACCCTTCCATCATCATTCTTCACATACTGCTCACCTACAATGTCCCGATTATCCCTCTTCACCTGATTTGCAACCCTAAAAATCATATTTTTCCTTTCTCCATGATTTAGATTATCAAGTAAAAGTCTCTGTGACTCAGACTTCACCCTGTATACCTCTCTTGTAGCCCTGCGCATGGCAGCCAAGTACTCCTCCCTGTTACCACCATTCTTCCATTCCCGGAAAAGCCTTCTTTTCTCCTTAACTGCAGCTTCTACACCCTCATCCCACCACCAAGTTACTTTATGTCTTGGTGGGCCTCTTGTCCAACCGCATATTGTATCAGTAACTCTCAAGAGGTTGTTCTTAAGGGCTCTATACTGTTCATTAACGCCTCTATCTACGGCTTCCTGTTCAGCCACCACTCTCCTCATCTCACTATAAAAGGCATCCCTTACTGATTGGTTTCCCAGCTTCCATGTTTTCCTCCTAGATACACATGTCCTCCTTCTCATCACTCGATCCTTAAGCACCATGACACAAATCAACAGTTTGTGCTGCTGCACACACTCCTCACTTCCTATAACTTTAAACATCCCTCACTAATCTCCTATCAACCCTCCTGACCAGAAAATAATCTATCTGACTACTAATTCCCCCGGACTCGTACGTAATCAACCGGCTGATTCTTTTCCTAAAATGTGTGTTGCACACAATCATGTCCATAGCCTCCCCAAACTCGAGTATTCTTTCCCCTTCCGCATTCCTCACACCATACGCACATCCTCCATGGACTCCTTCATAACCTTGAGCTGCTTCACCCACATGACCATTTAAATCCCCTCCCAGAACCACTACCTCATCATCACCCATACCACTCACTACACGTATTAAATCATCCCAAAATCTATCCTTCTCTGCGTCATCCAATCCTACCTGTGGAGCATATGCCGATATAACTGAAACCAATTTCTGCCCGACCAAAATTTTCACTACTAATATCCTATCACTTACTCTGATAACATTCATGACATATTCCACCAATTTCTCTGCAACCAACACACCCACACCCCCATATCCGTCAGTTCCCCCCTGCCAAAACAACTTATAGTAGCAATCCTTCCCAACAATCTTTCTGGCTGATCCACCCCTGTATCGGACTTCCTGCAAACATGCCACATCCACCCACCTCCTACTGAATGCCTCAACAACTTCCCCTGCTCTTCCTCTCAAACTACCCACATTCCACGAACCCACCCTAAACCCCCTGGGTGATTTGCTGTCCTCAGGCTTGCTTTGGTGCTTGTTTTTGTTCATAGTCATAGTCGGTAAGATAAAGGGGGGTAAACATTCCAAAGGCCTGACCCATTGCACAGACCCAGGTCCAGGCAATGGATCTGGGACCCCTAGCCCACCAGCTTACCAGTGGCTGTGGTAGTGGCCTCGGGGCACCCTGCCAGGACACCTGCAGGGAAACCCTCCAAGCGCGGCTTGGCACTGCAACTGCCCCGCCATTATACACCCAACGATAGGGCAGCCTCCTGGGGCGCTACTCCCAGGTTCGGGCCCCTCTCTATTGAGCGGAAGCGGCAGCCTGGGAACTGAAATGCCCTGTACCCTCTAGCACAGGTTTGAGCCCCATCTCGCCCCAGACCCATGATCTATGCCGGCGGAACCCCAGACAAGCCTCCCCCCAAAGTCCGCCACTAGGTAGCGGGGGCAAAGTTTTCTGGCCGCATGCCCTTGCTGGCGTCAGCCCCTGTAACATAGTGGGATACGTTGTGTAATATGTAAAGCGCATTTGGTGTAGTGCATAAGATAGTTAGAGGAAATGTTTGGGAGAGTATGCTGGTCTACTCTCCATGTTACTGTCACACTGAAAAGGTCAGCAAAGGGGGATGGTTAGGTAACTAGTGAAACAGGAGTTCTAGCTCTCCCTATCACCAGTATTCCCATTCCACCAGTATTCCCCTCGGGAGTACTACCCTGTTCGGCCCGTGCTACAGCCTCCTCCTATAAGTTTGAAAACCCTCAATAACCTCCTCTTAGCCCTTCTGACCATGAAATAGCTTATCTGGCTGCTATTTTCTCTAGACTTGTATATAATCAACCAACTCTCTCTTTTCCTAAAATATGTGTTGCACACAATGATGTTCACTGCCTCCCCAAACTCAAGCACCCTCTCCCCTTCCTCATTTCTTCTACCATATGCACATCCCCCCTGTACTCCTTCATATCCTTCAGCTGCTTTATCTACATGACCATTTAAGTCCCCTCCCAAAACTACAATCTCATCATCCTCAATGCCACTTACTACGCATATTTGGTCATTCCAGAACCTATCCTTCTCTACCTCATCCAAGCCTACCTGTGGAGCATAAGTCCATATTTACCCCATGCTCGATGACTCATTGTGAGTCATAATCCTTGCAATCCGAAGAGTAACCGATGACACAACAGGACACAAATTCCCTAAAAATGATAGTAGAAACTTTTCCTGTGGATGGATTTGCATCAAATTTGGTTGAGTCAAAGATGAGGGTGGCCAGGTCTAGGGGAAATATGTGGCAACTCCCGGGAGCTTATCGGAGGGACAAGCGACCTATTTTTAGATCAGTGTTCTCCCGGCAGTCAGCCTAGTGGGGTGTGTGAGCATGCGGCCGGCCATTTAAACCCACGTTTTGTACTACCACACCATCCATACCTCACGTATATTATAGTTACATTGTGTTATATAAAGTGCAGTGTGCTTGTGAAGAAGGTTTATAAGTGTTTCTTATATATTTTCAGAGAAAGCCAGACCTGAAAAATCATGACCAATTTTCACCATTCCCCTCCTATTTTACATTAAACCTATCTACAGTGGGGCCCCTCGGGTAGCATTTTTTTGGTTAGCGAATCCATGAATAGTGACAGGAAAGAAACTATCTCATAGCGATTAATGCTGGACAGTTAGCAAAAATCCGCTAGGCATTTACCACGTAGCGAGCAGGTGGCCAGAGTTGCAAAGGTCAGAACCTGATTCAAAAGCAATACTGGGCGAATATCATCTGATCTGATCTGAATGCTGATGGTGTATACAAGCCGACCTTCATTTGTAGCGGGTGATGGGCAGAGTTGCCAAAGTCGGACCCTGGTAACACTGAAAGTGAGTGCGAGCCTATCCTCATGCTGATGGTGCACAGTTAGCGAAGGCATTTAACATGTAGCTAGCAGGTGGGCAGAGTTGCCAGGGTCGGAACCTGATTCAAAAGCAATACTGGGCGAATATCACCTGATCTGATCTGAATGCTGATGGTGCATGGGAGCCGATCTTCATTTGTAGCGGGTGGATGGGCAGAATTGCCAAGGTCGGACCCTGGTAACACAGACAGTGAGTGCAAGTCTATCCTCAGTCAGTTCATTGACCCATTGCCTATCCTTGAGCCGTGCATTCATTCAACCCTCAGTCTCTCCATTGTTAGTTTTTTGTGACCTTCCATTTATTGTCTAGGGACTGAGTGCTGTTATCATGGCTTCAACTTCGGAGGCTGGCCCAAGTGGTGACGGTGGCCCTGGGAAAAAAAACAGGAAGTGCAGGTAGTGTAAAAAAGGCCAGAGAACACATGCGTGGCAAGCCAAAGAAACAATATAGCGTGGAGGAAAAGAAAAAGATAATCCAGATGATTGAAGACAGTGCTAAAAACATGTGAAATTGTTAAACTGTTGAATGTGCCTGAATTGAGTGTAAGAAACATAAGAAAAAAAAAGGATGAGATAAAGGCAGCGATAAAATTCAAAACAAAGTATTTTATGGGTGGTGCAGGTGAGCTAGATGGGCCATGCACGACACTACCGAAAAAAACAGACTCCAAGTGGTGACTGAACATTATGTAATGAAGTGGTTAGCAAAGCAATTAAGAAAAGGAGCAAGTGTTGATGGACCAGAAATTCGTGCAAGGGCATTAGCAGTGTACCAGGGACTATGTGCAAAAAAAAATATCCAGAATCCTGCTCCTTTCAATGCCTCACGTGGGTGGCTGCACAGGTTTAAAAAACGCTGTGGGGTAAAGCTGGCTTTCTACCAGGGCGAGATAGCTTCTGCAGACACTACAGCTGCACAAGAACTTCTCCAAATTGCTAAGGCTATTATGGAAGAAGGAGGGTACACCCCAGATCAAGTTTTTATTTGTGACGAGACTGGGGTGTACTGGAAGAAATCACCCAAGGCCACCTATGCCCACAAAAACCTTCGTCAGGCTGCTGGAACCAAAATGGCCAAGGATCGCTTCAATGTCCTGCTTTGCTGCAATGCTTCAGGGGACTTCAAAATGAAACCTGCTATTGTCTATAAATATGCCAAACCACATTCCTACTGCCACCGTGATATGAACAAGCTCCCCAACTGTGTGTGATACTCAAACAGCACTGGATATATGACCTCAAGCCTCTCTATTAAGTGGTTAGACCAGATTTTTGTGCCCCAGACTCGTGAGTATTGCAAGAGGAAAAATACTGACTGGAAAATATTGCTGTTCCTGGACAATGCACCCGGGCACGCTCACTTCATGGCAGATCACCACCCTAACATACAAGTTGTTTTTATGCCTCCCAACACTACCGCCAAAATTCAACTTTTAGATCAAGAGTTAATTGCTAACACAAAATTATTCTTCTATGGCAAGCTTCACAGCAAACTGAGGGAAAAGACTGACAACTTTCGAGAACTAAAGGAGATCCAAGAGGCTAATTCTAGTGACAGCGAACCTGATCAAGAGGCAAGTCAAGAGGAAGACGATAAAGAGGAAATGACCATCAAGGCCTTTTGGAAGTCTTTTAAGATAAAGGACGCAGTGGATTTATTCTGTGAAGCTTGGGGCCAGATCAATCAAGCCACTATTGCACACGCTTGGGCCCCCCTTCTTCCACATATGAAACAGGTGGGCAAGGCAGTCAGGCAGGAGCTACAGGTGGTAGCACATGAGACTGCTGACGTCATCAGAACTGTGCCAGGACTCTCGTGTGTGTCTGACAAAGAAATCGTGGACTTGGTAGGAGGTGAAAATCGGGAAGAAACTGCTGAGGAGATGCTGAACCAAGATGAGGAAGAGGAAATTCAAGAGGATAAGGAAGAAGAAAAGAAGCCACATGAGGCAACAGTGAAGGATTTGTCTGAAATCCTGGCTGTACTGTCCGAAGTTCAAGACAAGGTAACCTCTCTCCAATTTAACTGTCGAGACCAAGCCCTAGTGTATTTCCGAGACCTGACAAAAATCTTCACCGAGAACCTGAATGACAAAATAAATGCAAGATGCCAGACACTAATCACACAATTTTTAAGTCAGCAGCAAGAAAGGTATGAGGCACAGAGACAAGCCATTTTGAATGCCTCGTCAGACGAAGAGGACGATGTCGACATGCCCCCTGTTCAGCTCGGGGAGGACCTATATGATGGTTGGGAAGACGAGGAAACAGAGGCCCATCGCACTGAGAATGAAGTTCATTTGCATGTGTTACGACGTGAGGGACAAGAGAAAGATGAGGGATGAGAGATGGAGAGTGAGCATGTTAAGTTTATTTTATTAGTGTTCACAGTAGGAATTTAGGGTTTCGTTGGAGTATGCAATACAGGTATTTATTTTTCAGTTGCTCTAGCAGGGATGAGAGTTGGAGAGTGAGCAGAGCCAGGGCCGTTGTCGCGAGGTTGCTGCGGTACAATAACCACCAAGCACGACAGTAATTTCAACAATAAATAGCAAAAATGATTTAAAAGTTTGTTTATCCATTTGCATGTTAAGTAAGTTTATTTTATTAGTGTTCACAGAAGGAATTTAGGGTTTCATTGGAGTGTAGTACAGGTATTTATTTTTTAGCGGCTCTAGCAGGCTGCCACGGTACAGTAACTACAATTGATAACAATATCGTCATCATCAGCCATTGAGGTCCACTGCAGGAACGGCCTGTAAGTGGCACTCAAAACGAATTAAAAGTTAGTTTGTTAATCTTCTTTGAATATGTAATATACTATCTTATTACTGAAGAAATATGACATGATATTAATGGTTAATGGAGGAAATTAGGGATATACCTGAAGGAGTCAGGACTGAAGTTCATTGACCCATGTGAAAGTATGTATCTTAAGCTTTTCTTATAACTAATCTCAAACTCTCTCTCTCCCACCAAATTTTACAGTTTTAAATTTTTCCTTTACCTTTCCTTTTCTCTTGGGGGAATGCCGGTATCTAAGCGATACTGACGGGTGGAAGGTGAACCTCCCCGCAGTTACTCCAAGAAGAAGAAGAAGACGATTGTTTGTTTATCCACGCGCCGTGCATCCATTCAACTTGTCACAGTCTCCCCACTGGTTTTTTGTGACCTTCCATTTATTGTCTGGCTACTGAGTGTTCTAATATCATGGCTTCAACATCGGGGGCTGGCCCAAGTGGTGGTGGTGGCCCAGGGAAAAAACAGGAAGTGCTGGTAATGTAAAAGTGACCAAAAAGGACAGACAATACATGTGTGGCAAGCCAAAGAAACAATACTGCATGGAGGAAAAGAAAAAGATAATTTTTTGAATACTGTATGTAGTATATGTTTATCTTTTTACAGTACTGTACTGAAGAAATATGACATGATACTGATGGGTAATGGAGGAAATTAGGGGTATAGCTGAAGGAGTCAAGGACTGCATTAATTTCTTTAGGTAAGAAGTTTGCCCCTCGGGTAGCGATTTCATGGATAGCGGCCATTTTGGTGGACTAATAATGTCGCTATCCAAGGGGCCCCACTGTACAATGTCTCGCAAGGGCTTATCAGAGGAAGAGTACATGAAATACTTGTTCAGTGGAAGTGAGAGTGAAGAAAGCAGTGAAATCAATCAGAAAGTGAATATGTTCAGGAGGAGAAAGTGAAGAGGAGAGTGAGGGCTAAATCTGACCCGAAGGGAGATAAGTGCAAAGTCACAGTCAAGGCTGTGGTGATTAGCACTACAGACAGTAGTAGCACCACTCCTTTCACCACTGCCACCACTCTTATGACAACGGTCACCACTGCCATTACTCCTGTGACAACCGACACCACTGCCATCACTCCTAGGACAACTGACACCACTGCCATCACTACCACCAGTCCTGCCACCACTGGAACCATCTTGACAGTGTGGAGACTGAGGCGTATTATCGCCACATATCTTCAACCCCCCTCACTGCAAACACTGACCTCATTACCCCCACAGTCACCCTACACCACACTCCAACCTGCCCGCATCTCACAACCCATCCAAGATATGTCCATATCATCTTCCCCTGCAAAATCAGCAAAGTCACTGTCCCCTTCAGACTTCATTCCCCCTGAATATAACCATCATCATCATCATCATCATCATCATCAGCAGCAGCAGCACCATAACCATCTCCTCCACAACCATATTCATCACAGCCATCACCCCAACCATTTCCATCACCACAATCACCTGAACTTTCATCCACCCAGCTCTCATCAACACAATCATCATCACCATCTCCCTCCCCACCACAAAGGTCAGTGACTAACCTCACTCCTATATCTCCGATGCTTTTAACATTTCAGTAGTCAACCCAGACACACCTGCTGCCTTCCCCACTTGCATTCTGCCTATTGTCCCACTCACAGTAGCAGTGTCAAAGGCCATGGGCCAAACACTGGATCTGCTGGTTCCAAACCTTCCCTATCCCAGACAAACTCCTCATTCAACAACCAGTGGTAATGCTCTCTCCATGCACCTTCAATATCCCCACTGTTCACCAATGCCCTTCCTTCATCATTCTTCACACACTGCTCACCTATGCCATCCCTATCTTCCATCTTCATCTGATTTGCAACCTTGAATATCATATTCTTCCTTTCCACACAATTTAGGTTATCAATTAAAGTCTCTGTAACTCAGACTTCGCCCTGCAAACCTCTTTTCTACCCCAACGCTTGCCAGCCAAGTATTCCTCTTTGTTACCACTATTTCAAGACCATTTAGTTTGTGACACCCAATAACTCATATAAGGTTATCATGACTTGCTCAGATATGACTGGCTTAACCACTGTACGCACAAAGGAGAAGGGAGCTTAATCACATGAGACAAAACAGACTGACATCCAAAGGAGTGCATAATTGTTAAAACTTACTGTTACTTACAATCAGGGTGGTACGCGGGGGGGGGGGGTTACTTAGCTTCAAGTACAGTAAAACCTCTGCAAGTTGGCATCCTATTAGTCAGAATTACACACAAGTCATAATGGCACATGAAAATCGTTAAAGAAAATAATTTAATATGTTCAAAAACGCTAAAAAAAAACTCAGAAAAATTTCCCAAAAGTCGTAAAATGATGTCTAACGGAAGGCACGTCTTGGAATGATGACACATCATTCTAGGCAGTGAAGGCTCGTGTTGCTCCACCGGTCAGAAAAAAATTCTCGTAAAACTACCCCTAAGATGTGAAATCTCGGTTAAGGGAAGCCATGTCTCAGCATAATGACGCACCGGCTTATCATGTTCTATACTGTTTTTACACTAACTTGGTCTAGATTTTCGTGCTTCTGCTGCTCATTTCACACAGCTCAGTGGCAGAATGAGACAATGCTGTGGCTCAACATCCTTTCCATAGCACTTCTTCATGACTAGCACCATATTCAAGTGGTAATCTATTGCTACAGTTCAGATTTAAGGATGGAAAGATGGTAATTTTAGGCCAAGTTAGCGTAAAAGCAGTATAGTCTGTGAGGGCCCGCCAGCCACCTCCCGCCCAGTGTTGCTAATATGGCGGCTTGCCCGCTAAATGTAGAGGTTAAAAAAAAAAAAACCGGGGGATAATAAATGATAAAGTTTACTCTATATCCGGTGTACTATCAAGTCCTATCTAGCATTGTTTTCTTTAATGTTCCCTACTTTCCATCAGTCTGGTGGATTTTTATCACTTTTTTTTATTTAATGTGAGGAAGAAGGAACCAAAGGCTGGGAGCCCACAAAACAGTTCCTTCCAAGAAAAAAACAAAAACAATACAAAGGAGAGCCAAATTCAAGATCCATTCATTTCAAGATGCCTGGACACAGTGTTTGAAAGACTGGAGATCATAGGAAGTAGGAAATACAGACAGTGGGAGACAGTTCCAGAGATGACCTGTTTCAAAAATGAAGGACTGGGAGTAACAGTTAACTCTTACATTAGGGAGCTGGACAGAAAAGGGAAGAGAGTTTGTTGCTAGACGGGTGCTACGCACCCCTCGTAGAGGTGGAGGGATGCAAGCAGACAGTTCAGAGGAGCAATGACCATAGAAGTAACAATAGAAAAGAGATAAAGAGGCAACAGTGTGGCGAAGAGAAAAAAGTTGAAGGAAGTCAGTCAGAGGAGGAGAGTTAATGAGACGAAAAGCCTTTGACTCCACCCTATCGAGAGGAGCTGTATGTGGGGAGCCTCTCCATACATGAGAGCTGTACTCTACATAGGGCAAATAAAACCCGTGTATAAAGTCAACAACTCTGCAAGGGTAAAGAAGGTACGGAGATGGCTTAGCACACCTAATCTCTTGGAAGCAGATTATACAAGAGATGTAATATGATTTTTCCAAGATAAATCCCGAGAGAATGAAACCCCAAGCATGTTCAAGGATGATGCAGGATTGAGCTGGATATTATTAAACATTAGTGGGTACTCCTGGGGAAGATTTTGTCAGGTTGACAGGTGGACTGAGCAGGATATTATTAAACATTAGTGGGTACTCTTGGGGAAGATTCTGTCGGGTTCATAGGTGTAAGAACTGAGTCTGATGCATTAAAAACAAGATTATTTTTTCCCCAGACAGAGATAAGAGCCAAGTCAGACATTACGTGTGCCATAGCCTCATCCCTTGTTAGTTGAAGTAACTGCTGAGATGGACATTGCAGGAACCAAATGGAAAGGTGAAGGGTGGAATCATCAGTGTATGAGTGGATGGGGTTAGATGTACAGCTTAGAAGGTCATTGATGAATAAAAGGTAGAGAGTTGGGGATAGGACAGAGCACTGAGGAACACCACTGTTGATAGATCTAGGAAAAGAACGATGGCCATTTACAACAGCGGCTACAGAACGACCAGAAAGGAAGCTGTAGATGAAGGCACAGAGAGAAGGATAGAAACTGTAAGAGGGAAGTTTGGAAATTAAAGATTTATGAAAAACTCGATCAAAAGCCTTGGAGATGTCAAGTGAAATGGCAAAGTTCTCGCCAAAGTCCCAAAAGGAGAATGACCAGGAGTTTGAAAGGTAGGTGAGAAGACTGCCGGTGTAGTGTCCCTAATGGAACCTATACTGACAATCAGAAACAAGGTTGTGATAGGAGAGATGCTTTAAAATTTTACTGTTAACAACAGACATGAAAACTTTTGAGACACAAGATATAAAGCAATTGGATGATAGTCAGAGGGCTGGGAATGGTCACCCTTCTTTGGGACTGGCTGAATGAGAGCAACCTTCCAGCAAGAAGGAAAGGTACAAGTTCACAGACAAAGGCGAAAAAGTTTACCTAAGCAGAGTGCAAGCACAGAAGCACAGTTCTTGAGGACAACAGGAGGGACTCCATCGGGCCCATATGCCTTATTAGTACTGAGGCCAGTGATGGCAGAAAATACATCAGCTGAAGAAATTTTAATGTCAGCCATGAGGAAGTCAGAAGGGGGAAGTGACGAAGGAACAGCACCGGAATCATCAAAGGTGGAATTGGAGGAGAAAGTCTGAGCAAAGAGATAGAGATCTGCTTTATTAGTAGATGAAATAGCTACAGAGCCATCAGAGTAGAAAAGAGGAGGGAAGGATGATGAGGTAAACTTGTTAGAAAGGTTTCTGGCAAGGTGCCAGAAGGAGTGGGAAGAATTTGAGTTGGAGAGTTGAGAGCATTTAGTACGGATGAAATTATTTTTAGCAGGGTGAAGAACAGACTTAGCATGATTCCAGGCAGAAACATAAACAAGATGTGACTCAGGGATGGGTTGGCTCTGGTAACTTTATAGGCCTTCTCCTTGTTGTGGACAGCATTAGAACAAGCATGATTAAACCAAGGCTTTCTTGCATTAGTCAAAGGATATGAGAAAGGAATGTATGCTCCATGCCCAACAGAATAACCTCTGTAATGCACAAGACACACTCAGATGGCTCCCGGCCATGGAAGCAATAACCATTCCTGGGAAAATCAAAGAAGTACTGCCTGAGGGCCTCCCAATCTGCATCTCCAAAGTGCCACAGTTGACGTTTCTTTGGAGGGTCCACAGGCCGTAACGGAGCGATAGGACGGATAAAGGTAATAAGGTTATGATTGGAGTTGCCCAACAGAGAGAAAAGATTAACAGTGTATGCAGAAGGATTAGTTGCATGGAAGAGGTCAAGTATGTTGGAGCTCTCTCCAAGGCGGTCAGGGATATGGGTAGGGTGCTATACAAGCTGCACTAGGTCATTAAGGCTAGAAAAGATGTAGGCTTGTTCACCAGGTGGATCAGTGAAAGGAGAGGAGAGCCAAAGGTGATGGTAAACATTGAAATCTCCTAGAATGGAAATTTCAGAGAAAGGAGAAATGGATAGAATGTGTTCCACTGTAGAAGTAAGATAGTCGAAGAATTTTTCATAGTCAGCAGAATTAAGGGATAAGTAAACAGCACAGATATATTTAGTCAGAGAATGACAGGAAAGCCAAAGCCTGCGAGTAAGGAATTCAGAAGAATCAAGTTCAGGAACATGAGAGCAAGATAAGTTGTTGCATGCATATACAAACAGCCATCTTTGGCTTTGAAATGAGTATAGAGAAAGCAGTAGGATACAGAAAAGGAATTGCTAACAGCTGCCTCAGACAGCTGAGTCTCGGTTAAGAGGAGGTGAGGTTTAGAGGAGGAGAGGTGGTGCTCAACAGAAAGTTAGTGGAAAGGGCGCAAAAGATACAGAAATGAAGAAGTGCGTCAGGCAGCTCGCTGAGTCATCACCGGGAGAGGGGCGGATGGTGGGGGCATTTATAGTCCCCCCACCCCCTGGAGACTCCGAGGCATGGTTAAAGTGAGCCATTTTCCTTTTTTAATTTTGAAATACTGTGCATGTAGACTGGTGTTGACAGTTAAAGAAACTTGTATTGGAGAGCATGCTGGCCTACTCTCTGTGTTAATGAAACACTGAAAAAGTTCAGCAAAGGGGGATGGTCAGGAACTAGTTCCGAGGGCTGAAGAAAAAGGAGCACCAGCTCTCCGTCATCAGCTTTCCATCCACCTTGGGAGTACTGCCCTGCTCGACTGGCGCTACAGTCTAGCAGACTTCTGTGCTGAACAGTACTGTACATTCTGTCTGGCAGCACTGGTAAGTCCTGCAACCTCCCGCTTCACTCTGCCTCTTGTGTCGGTATTCTCTCGCATTCCAAACTCTTATTCCTAACCAGCATAGCTTACAAGGCTCCCAAGGCTCCTTCAGGCAGGAAAGGGATGAAGTTGAAGACCCTACGCATTAAAGTGAAGCTGAAAGTTTTGGAAAAAATCAATGATGGTAGCTCAATGCATGGAATATGTGCAGAGTTGAACCTGAAGCCGAGCACGTTTTACGATACAAAGAAGAACTGTTGTTCAATTGTGATTATGGTTAAGAAATGTTGAACAGAAGCTTTTTTTTTTTTTTTTTTTTTTTTTAAATGCAAGGCAGAAGGAACCAAAGGCCATGGCCCCGCAAACCGTTCCTTCCAAGAATAAACAAAAACAACACAAAAGAAAGCCAAATTCAAGATCCATTCATTTTGAGATGCCTGAACACACTGTTTGAAAGACTGGAGATTATAGGAAGTAGGAAATACAGACAAAGGAAGACAGTTCCAGAGTTGACCAGTTGCATAAATGAAGGACTGGGAGTAACGGTTAACTCTTGCATTAGAGAGTTGGACAGAAAAGGGATGAGAGGTTGTTGCTAGACGGGTACTACGTGCCCATTGTAGAGGTGGAGGGATGCAAGTAGACAGTTCAGAGGAACAGTGGCCATTGAAGTAGTGACAGAAAAGAGATAAAGATGCAACAGTACGGTGAAGAGACTGAGGATGAAGAGGAGGAGAGTTAATGAGACGAAAAGCCTTTGACTCCACCTTATTGAGAAGAGCTGTATGTGGGGATCCTCCCCACACATGAGAGTTGTACTCCAAACAGGGGCGAATAAAACCCGTGTATAAACTCAACATCTGTGTAGGGGTAAAGAAGGTTCGGAGTCGGCTTACCACACCGAATCTCTTGGAAGCAGATTTCAAAAGAGATGTAACATGTTCTTTCCAAGATAAATCCCGAGTGAATGAAACCCCAAGCATGTTCAAGGATGATGAAGGAATGAGCTGGACATTATTAAACATAAGCGGGTACTCCTGTGGAAGGTTTTGTCTGGTTGATAAGTGCAAAAACTGAGTCTTTGATGCATTAAAAATAACAAGATTATTTTTACCCCAGTCAGAGATAAGAGCCAAGTCAGACATTAGGTGTGCCATAGCCTCATCCCTTTTTTGTTGAAGTAACTGCTGAGATGGGCGTTGCGGGAAACGAATGGAAAGGTGAAGGGTGGAATCATCAGCATATGAGTGGATAGGGTTAGATGTACAGCTTAGAAGGTCATTGATGAATAAAAGGAAGAGAGTTGGTGATAGGACAGAGCCCTGAGGAACACCACTGTTGATAGATCTAGGAGAAGAACGATGGCTATCTACAACAGCGGCTATAGAACGAACAAAAAGGAAGCTAGAGATGAAGGCACAGATAGAAGGATAGAAACCGTAAGAGGGCAGTTTAGAAATTAAAGATTTATGCCAAACTCGATTGAAAGCTTTTGAGATGTGAAGCGCAATGGCAAAGGTTTTGCCAAAGTCCCAAAAGGAGGATGACCAGGAGTCTGAAAGATAGGTGAGAAGATCGCCAGTGGAGCGTCCCTGACGGAACCCATACTGACGATCGGAAAGAAGGTTATGATAGGAAAGATACTTTAAAATTTTTCTGTTAAGAATAGACTCAAACACTTTCAAGACACATGATGTTAAAGCAATTGGACGATAGTTAAAGGGTTGGGAATGGTCACCCTTCTTTGGGACTGGCTGAATGAGAGCAAACCTCCAGCAAGAAGGAAAGGTACAAGTTCACAGACAATGGCGAAAGAGTTTACCTAGGCAGGGAGTAGGCACAGAAGCACAGTTCTTGAGGACAACAGGAGGGAGCCCATCAGGACCATATGCCTTGTTAGTATTGAGGCCAGTGATGGCTGAAAATACATCAGCTGAAGAAATTTTAATGTCAGCCATGAGGAAGTCAGAGGAGGGAAGTGATGGAGGAACAGCACTGGATTCATCTAAGGTAGAACTGGAGGAGAAAGTCTGAGCAAAGAGATCGGCTTTATCAGTAGAGGAAATAGCTACACAGCCATCAGAGTAGAAAAGAGGAGGGAAGGATGATGAGGTAAAGTTGTTAGAAAGGTTTTTGTCAAGGTGCCAGAAGGAGTGTGAAGAATTTGAGTTGGAGAGTTGGGAACCTTTAGTGCAGATGAAATTATTTTTGGCAGAACGAAGAACAGACTTAGCACGATTCCGGGCAGAAACATAAGAAAGATGTGATTCAGGGGTGGGTTGGCTCTGGTACCTTTTGTAGGCCCTCTCCTTGTTGCGAACAGCATTAGAACAAGTGTGATTAAACCAAGGCTTTTTTGCATTAGACAAAGGACATGAGAAAGGAATGTATGCTTCCATGCCCGAGAGAATAACCTCCGTAATGCGTAAGGCACACGCAGATGGCTCCCGGCCATGGAAGAATAATCATTCCTGGGAAAATCAAAGAAGTACTGCCTGAGGGCCTCCCAATCCACAGCTCCAAAGTGCCACGGACAATGTTTCTTTGGAGGATCCCCAGGCTGCACCGGAGCAATAGGACAGGTTAAGATTATAAGGTTATGACTGGAGGAGCCCAACGGAGAGAAACGATTAACAGTGTAAGCAGAAGGATTAGTTGTAAGGAAAAGGTCAAGTATGTTGGAGCTCTCTCCAAGGTGATCAGGGATACGGGTAGGGTGCTGTACATGCTGCTCTAGGTCATTAAGGATAGAAAAGGTATAGGCTTGTTCACCAGGTGGATCAGTGAAAGGAGAGGAGAGCCAAAGGTGGTGGTGAACATTGAAATCTCCAAGAATGGAGATTTCAGAGAAAGAAGAAATGGACAGAAAGTGTTCCATCGTAGAAGTAACATAGTCGAAGAATTTTTGATAGTCAGTAGAATTAGGCGATAAGTAAACAGCACAGATATATTTAGTCTGAGAATGACAGGAGAGCCAAAGCCAGAGAGTAGAGAATTCAGAAGAATCAAGTTCAGGAACACGAGAGCAAGATGGGTTGTTGCGTACATATACACAACGGCCACCTTTGGCTTTGAAATGAGTATAGAGAAAGTAGGAAGATACAGAAAAGGGTTTGCTGTCATTTGCCACAGACAGCTGAGTACCTTTACATCCTACCAAGAGGCCCTCCTTATGACAGGATTACACCCTCTGCAAGCATGGTAAGTGATTTATTTATTTATTTTTTTTTTGGGGTGGGGGGGTAAGGGGGTGGGGTTAGGAATCTCATATTTCTCACAAGTTGGAATTATAGTCAAGTTGGAATGGCCTTAGCTCCCATCATTCCGACTTAGAGAGGTTTTATTGTAATAATTTTCCCCAGGCTGATTTCCCCTCCCCCCCTGGCTACAGGTGGTTAGCTTCAAGTAATCATTTTTCTTAAGCTGATCCCCTATCTCCCAGCTGTGGGTGCTTAGCTTCATGTACAGTAAAACCTCACTATAACAGACTAATTAGGGCCCAAACCATTCTGAAAAAAGCGAATGTATGATAAAAGCGACATCTGGACTTCCCCCTGTTAACCCTGACTTCTTCCGATATTTCAGACATTAGTCCAGATTGCACCAATGGTTTTTCATTACCACTGTGGTACTGTACTGTATTATACAATCACTACAACAATCAAATGGTATAATATATATAATAATACTGTACTGAATACAGTTGAGGTGAGCACAGGTGATGTGGTCAGCCAGTCCAGAGAGCTTCTGGCTGTATCGGACTTTTTGTGATAAATAAAAATAAAGTCCGGGGAGCTTCTCCAGTCTGATAAAAGTGAATTCCGGTACATTGCAGTCCGTTATATCAAGGTTTACTGTAATCATTTTCCCAGGCCGATTCCCCCCCACCTACCCCGGGCTGCGAGATCATCGAGGTGATGTAAGTTAATTGATGTGCCCGTGTCCCCTGCCAGACTTGCCATGATTGGCTGGCTACTATCCGGGTACCTGTCCTACGCACACTCAAGATCTCATGCTTAGACAAAAATTTATGAGTCGCAGTTTTATGGGATGAAATGGAAGGAAAATGTCTGCTAATCTGAAAAAATTACTCGCTCATCTATGTCTTCTCATAAGTTAGCGTAGAGTTCCACATTTTTTGTTTGATTTTGCACTTCCCAACACATTTCGGACCGACTGAGCTTATGGCTATTAGTCTTTTCTCATGTCTCACCAAGTTCCCGCACTGTGCAGTGTTTGAGTATCGAGTGAGGATAGTGGTCATGCCACATGATCAGCCCCAGCCACCCACAAAGCAGGGCATCTTCACGTAAGCCCAGATGTATGAGACAGGAAAGGAGCCAGAGCATGGATAGAGGCAGGCAGAAATGGTGAAAAAGCATGGTATGAAAGAAAGCACCATCAGAATGATTTGGAAGGACGGGCAGATGATAAGGAAGATCATGCATCTGAACCCTGGTGATGCGAATCTGGCAGCAATGAAAGTTCATAATGTTGTCCTGAAGCTGACTGAGAAGCTCATAGGGTGTTACGTGAAGCGCCAGAGAAAGAACAGCATCCCTACCAAAGGCTGTATGATATGAGAGAAGGCGAAACTTTATGACAACAACAACATATGGGGCGGGAGGAGTGTCAGGGAGCTACACATCAACGACACATGGGTACCCAGCCTAACTTCTGTTCTTGTTAATGCCATTATCATACATTCATGTTCATATTTACAATACTTATATCTCTTTCGGTGTTTTACTCGATGGTGGGTATAGGCAGGGGGTAATGTATGTGGGGTAGGGTGGTATGGAGGGGTAAAAGTGAGAGTTCTGGAAAGTTGCCAGAACACACTGTAGCATCATATATGCAAACATATTGTCTGAGTAACACGGGTTTGAGTAGCTTGGTCCTTGTCCAGTCCCTAGTGTCTGAATTACTCAGTGATTGACTGTTTCGTTTCGTTTTTGAAAGCTCCAACATGCTTGCATGCGTTGGCCTTGGTCACCTACTGGCGGCTCTCCATGCTGCTCGATCTTTGGCAGCCTCCCTGTTCAGAACCTTAACTCTTAGGTCACACTTATTAACCTCGTCCCATGTCTTTCTCGGTCTACCCCTCCCAGCCTCACCCCCAATATTAACATTTCTCACCCTCTGCACCCACTTATCATCCCCCATCCTCTTCACATGTCCAAACCACCTCAGCCTACCTCTCCTCATCACAACACAACACACTCCAGTCCCATCCTACCTCTCAACTCTTCCATCGTAAACTCAGCCCCCCCAGGCCTTGCACACAGGGATGCACTGCACATCCACCTAATCATTGTCATTTCTGTATGTTTAAGCTTGCGAATATCTTCTTCCTTTACTGCCCAGGTCTCACTACCATACAGCATCACACTCCTAACACAAGCTAACACATCAGAAAAACAAGGAAAACAAACTTTAAGACCAAGAAATGAACTGGTAAGGTCTTTCTGCTACTTAAACTAAATCATTCACTTACCTCAATGAGTTTACAGTTAAGGACAAGGCAGGTGGCTGGTTGAGGGTTTGACAAAGTACATGTACTCTGTAAGAGATTATATATTATTGTGTCCTTTTAATTACTGTACTTTCTATCAACCTAACCATGCCTGTGTGTATTTTGGGTACTTACCATAACATTATGTATGCATTTATTGGGTCTAAATTGTTGTAAAAGTGAATGTTTGGGACAAAGCTTAGGGTGAATGGGACCAATTAGAATAAATCCCACAGGTCTTGTGAACTGGTTATCACATGAATTCATTATCACAAGCCAGATTCCCAACCAATTATGAACAATAACCAAGGGATCACTGAAACCCCTTCAAGCTGAGGTTGTATTTTCAACAATATTCTTACTATCTCCTATTAATTTAACTATGGTTTTACTTTTCTACTGAAGGGGTTACATGATATGGCCCTGTTGGTTCATCCACTAATACGAGACTCTGAGCTGAGTATAATTACAGTATTTAGGGGAAAAAAAAAAGTAAAGATGTTTTACATCACTATACGTTTGCCCAGCCTACAAAGACTTACCCCAGCTGAGGCCTAAGGGTCCAGCCAATGACACTCTTGCAAGGAGCGGCAAACACCACAGCAGCTGATGCCTCTTCTACCACCACCAATGTGTCCACAGATATCCCAAGCACACACTCAACCTGATTGGGGGAAAAAAAAAAAAATATGTACACCATATACATACAACATATATATGTATAGACAGTATATAAATATACGTATATATGGTAGGTGGGGGCGCTCACCATCCACTCACTCAATGTGATGCTGCTCTCAGGTGTCTGCCCTTTCCTCTCCTCCAGTCTTCTTTCCTTCCACCCTCTTCTGTCTTTCTTTCTTTCATTCCTTCCTCTTCCTTCAGCCCACAGGTGACTTTACACTCCCTCTTCTTTATTTCTTTCCTTCATTCTTTCCTCTTCCTTCTGCCTGTGGGTGACTCTACACTAAGTGACAAGCCAAATGGCTTCCTGTACACCAAGAAGCCATTTACTACACTGGGTGGTAACCATATAACCAGATTTTGGTACCTGGTGGTTTAGTGGGTAATTACAGTGCTCCAATCAGATTAAGCCTGTGTAGGTTCATATCCACGAGGTGGTTGGGGTTTATTGCTCGCGTAATGCCACTCAGGGATGAGTGAGGCTGATCACTCTTATCTTAAATGTCAGGAACAACTTGCCTAGCCCCGGGCTCCTACGCTCCTCATGAGGCAACACAGGATTAAATGATGGATGGATGGATATACAGTAATCCCTCCATTATTCGGATGTCCAATACTCGGACATACTCACTATTCGGATATTGTGGGCTACCCAACCCCCAAAATGCCAAAAAATTAAAAAAAAAAATCGAAAAAATTCCGATTTTTTGGGACCGCGTCAGTTTGAATTTCCTGCCTGCGCCGATCGGCTATGTTTACGCTCGTGGTGCCTGTCCCTCGGTCGCCATTACCCACTCAGCTACTGCCTCCTGAACACCTCCGACAATGGCGGCCGAAGTGATTGCTTTTGTGGTGATACCCTACCTCCTACAGTGCTTGATACTGCTCTTCACCTTCTTCATCATGTGTGTGATGATGGAATTTACTGTTATGTACAGTGCAGTGAAGTGATGTGATTCCAGTTATAAAAAAAAAAAAAAATGTTGTGGAAAGTGTTGGTGATAAGTGCTGGTGAATCTCAATTGGAAAGGTGTGTCAGGTGCAAGGTATTCCTGTCAGAGTCTGAGATGATAGAGTGGGTTATTACATCAGGACGGCAGCTTCTTGTTCGTAAGTACCCTAACTTCATGCCTAACCTGTTTTCATCATGCTGTAAATGTATTAGAAAATTACCCAAAATGTTAATCATAATTTCCTGCTTGCAATTTAATTTTTTCATGCATAGTAGGAGGAGGCTGTAGCACGGGCCGAACAGGGTAGTACTCCTGAGGGGAATAGGAATACTGGTGATAGGGAGAGCTGGAGCTCCTGTTTCACTAGCTACCTAACCATCCCCCTTTGCTGACCTTTTCAGTGTGACAGTAACATGGAGAGTAGACCAGCATACTCTCCCAAACATTTCCTCTAACTATTCTATGCACTACACCACATGCGCTTTACATATTACACAACGTATCCCACTACGTTACAGGGGTTGATGCCAGCAAGGGCATGCGGCCAGAAAACTTTGCCCCCGCTACCTAGTGGCGGACTTTGGGGGGAGGCTTGACTTGGGTTCCGCCGGCATAGGTCATGGGTCCGGGGCGAGATGGGGCTCGAACCTGTGCTAGAGGGTACAGGGCATTTCAGTTCCCAGGCTGCCGCTTCCGCTCAATAGAGAGGGGCCCGAACCAGGGAGTAGCGCCCCAGGAGGCTGCCCTATCAGTGGGTGTATAATGGCGGGGCAGTTGCAGTGCCAAGCCGCGCTCGGAGGGTGTCCCTGCAGGTGTCCTGGCAGGGTGCCCTGAGGCCACTACCACAGCCACTGGTAAGCTGGTGGGCTAGGGATCCCAGATCCATTGCCTGGACCAGGGTCTGTGCAATGGGTCAGGCCTTTGGAATATTTACCCCCCTTTATCTTACCGACTATGAACTACAAAAACAAGCACCAAAGCAAGCCTGAGGACAGCAAATCACCCAGGGGGTTTAGGGTGGGTTCGTGGAATGTGGGAAGTTTGAGAGGAAGAGCAGGGGAAGTCGTTGAGGCTTTCAGTAGGAGGTGGGTGGATGTGGCATGTTTGCAGGAAGTCCGGTACAGGGGTGGATCAGTCAGAAAGATTGTTGGGAAGGATTGCTACTATAAGTTGTTTTGGCAGGGGGGAACTGACGGATATGGGGGTGTGGGTGTGTTGGTTGCAGAGAAATGGGTGGAATATGTCATGAATGTTATCAGAATAAGTGATAGGATATTAGTAGTGAAAATTTTGGTCGGGCAGAAATTGGTTTCAGTTATATCGGCATATGCTCAACAGGTAAGATTGGATGACGCAGAGAAGGATAGATTTTCGGATGATTTAATATGTGTAGTGAGTGGTATGGGTGATGATGAGGTAGTGGTTCTGGGAGGGGATTTAAATGGTCATGTGGGTGAAGCAGCTCAAGGTTATGAAGGAGTCCATGGAGGATGTGCGTATGGAGTGAGGAATGCGGAAGGGGAAAGAATACTCGAGTTTGGGGAGGCTATGGACATGATTGTGTGCAACACACATTTTAGGAAAAGAATCAGCCGGTTGAGTACGTATGAGTCCAGGGAAAATAGTAGTCAGATAGATTATTTTCTGGTCAGGAGGGTTGATAGGAGATTAGTGAGGGATGTTAAAGTTATAGGAAGCGAGGAGTGTGTGCAGCAGCACAAACTGTTGATTTGTGACATGGTGCTTAAGGAACGAGTGATGAGAAGGATGACATATGTACCTAGGAGGAAAATATGGAATCTGGGAAACCAATCAGTAAGGGATGCCTTTTATAGTGAGAAGAAGAGAGTGGTGGCTGAACAGGAAGCCGTAGATAGAGGCGTTAATGAACAGTATAGAGCCCTTAAGAACAACCTCTTGAGAGTTACCGATGCAATATGCGGTTGGACAAGAGGCCCACCAAGACATAAAGTAACTTGGTGGTGGGATGAGGGTGTGGAAGCTGAAGTTAAGGAGAAAAGAAGGATTTTCCGGGAATGGAAGAATGGTGGTAACAGGGAGGAGTACTTGGCTGCCAAGCGCAGGGCTACAAGAGAGGTATACAGGGCGAAGTCTGAGTCACAGAGACTTTTACTTGATAATCTAAATCATGGAGAAAGGAAAAATATGATTTTTAGGGTGGCAAATCAGGTGAATAGGGATAATCGGGACACTGTAGGTGAGCAGTGTGTGAAGAATGATGATGGAAGGGTAGTGGTGAACAGTGAGGATATTAAAGATGCATGGAGAGAGCATTATAGCTGATTGCTGAATGAGGAGTTTGATTGGGATAGAGAAGGTTTGGAGCCCGCTGATCCAGTGTCTGGCCCTTGGCCTTTGATTGACGCTGCTACTGTGAGTCAGGCTATAGGCAGGATGCGGGTGGGGAAGGCGGCAGGTGTGTCTGGGTTGACTGCCGAAATGTGAAGGACTGGGGTGAGGTTAGTCACTGACCTGATAAATAGGATTATATATGAGTGTGTTGTCCCAGATGATTGGCTGAGGAGTGTATTTGTAATTGTGTACAAAGGAAAGGGTGATGCCCTGGAAAGGGGAAATTACAGAGGTATAAAGCTCTTAGATCAGATAATGAAAGTAAGGGAGAGAGTTCTAGAAGGTATGATTAGAGAAAGAGTGAATATCGATGAGATGCAGTTTGGGTTTATGCCACGCAGGGGGACCACTGATGCCATATTCATTGTTCGACAGCTTCAGGAAAAATATATTGGAAAGAAAAGGGAATTGTATTTTGTTTTTGTTGATTTGGAAAAGGCCTTTGACAGAATCCCTAGAGAGGTGGTGAAGTGGGCAATGAGAAAGCTAGGGTTGGAAGAACGGCTGGTTAGGATGAATATGGCCACGTACATGGGTGCTCGCACCCAGGTAAGAGTGAATGGAGCTTTGAGTGATGAGTTTTCCGTGAATGTTGGTGTGCATCAGGGGTCACTTTTGAGTCCCTTGTTGTTTATCATGGTGGTTGAAGCCCTCTCATGTGACTTCAGAGATGGCCTCCCATGGGAGATGTTGTATGCTGATGATTTGGTGTTGATTGCAGAGAATGAAAAGGAGGCGGAGGAAAGATTTAAGAAGTGGAGAGATGGTATGGGGTACAAGGGCTTAAGGGTAAATGCAGATAAAACAAAAGTGATGATATCTAGGGTTGGTGGCGGTACAATCAGAGGAGAGGGAGAGTGGCCATGTGCAGTTTGCCACAAGGGTGTGGGAAGTAATTCCATCTTGTGTAGTGTTTGTGATAAATGGGTGCACAAGAGATGTAGTGGTATTAGAGGTAGACTGCGAGATGATGTTGATTTCATGTGTGCGGCGTGTCGGGGAGAGCAGGTGGAGATTGTTAGGCGTGAAAGGGTTGAACTTGCAGGTGAGTCTCTTGAGTGTGTGGAGGAGTTTCGTTATTTGGGAGACATGTTATGTGCCGGAGGTGGGGATGAAGTTAGCTCAGTTGCTAGGGTGAGAAGTGGTTGGAAGAAGTTCAGGGAGCTGTTGCCTCTCCTGACACTGAGAGGACTCTCCTTACGTGCTAAGGGGTCTTTGTATGCAGCATGTGTTAGGAGTGTGATGCTGTTTGGTAGTGAGACCTGGGCAGTAAAGGAAGAGGATATTCGCAGGTTTAAACGTACAGAAATGACAATGATTAGGTGGATGTGCAGTGCGTCCCTGCGTGCAAGGCCTGGGGGGGCTGGGTTTACGATGGAAGAGTTGAGAGGTACGATGGGACTGGAGTGTATTGGTGTTGTGATAAGGAGATGTAGGCTGAGGTGGTTTGGACATGTGGAGAGGATGGGGGATGATAATTGGGTACAGAGGGTGAGGGGTGTTAATATTGGGGAAGGGGTTGGGAGGGGTAGACCAAGAAAGACATGGGACGAGGTCATTAAGTGTGACTTAAGGGTTAAGGGACTGAACAGGGAGGCTGCCAGGGATCGAGCAGTGTGGAGAGCCGCCATTAGGTGACCAAGGCCGACGCATGCAAGCATGTTGGAGCCTTCAAAAACTAAACGAAACGATGGTTCTTAAGTGCACTAGCTAGGAAAAAGGTGGAAGCCAGTGAATTTCATATTCGGTCATAACCTAACCTAACCTAACCTAACCTATCCTAACCTAACCTATGGTTACCATAAAGATTTTCATGCCTAACCTGTTTTCATCATGCTGTAAATGTGTTAAAAGATTACCAAAAATGTTAATCATAATTTCCTGCTTCCAATTAATTTTCCCATGCATGGTTCTTAAGTAAAACAGCTAGAAAAAAGGTGGAAGCATTTTCATGCCTAACCTGTTTTCATCATGCTGTAAATGTGTTAAAAGATTACCAAAAACGTTAATCATAATTTCCTGCTTGCAATTTAATTTTCCCATGCATGGTTCTTAAGTAAAACAGCTAGAAAAAAGGTGGAAGCAGTTAATTTCATGTCCGGTCCAAACCTAACCTAACCTAACCTACGGTTACCATAAAGATTTTCATGCCTAACCTGTTTTCATCATGCTGTAAATGTGTTAAAAGCTTACCAAAAATATTAATCATAATTTCCTGCTTGCAATTTAATTTTCCCCATGCATGGTTCTTAAGTAAAACAGCTAGAAAAAAGGTGGAAGCGGTGAATTTCATGTCCGGTCCTAACCTAACCTAACCTATGGTTACCATAAAGATTTTCATGCCTAACCTGTTTTCATCATGCTGTAAATGAGTTAAAAGATTACCAAAAATGTTAATCATAATTTCCTGCTTGCAATTTAATTTTCCCATCCATGGTTCTTAAGTAAAACAGCTACAAAAAAGGTGGAAGCAGTGAATTTCATGTCCGGTCCTAACCTAACCTAACCTATGGTTACCATAAAGATTTTCATGCCTAACCTGTTTTCATCATGCTGTTAATGTGTTAAATAATTACCCTAAATGTTAATCATAATTTCTGCTTGCAATTTAATTTTCCCAT
>JAGKTI010001484.1:5572-32507 GCA_018397915.1 Birgus latro | reverse complement strand
GAGAGAATAACCTCCGTAACGCGCAAGGCACACTCAGATGGCTAACGGCCAAGAAAGCAATAATCATTTCATGGAAAATCAAAGAAGTACTGCCTGAGGGCCTCCCAATCTGCAGCTCCAAAGTGCCACAGGCGGCGTTTCTTTGGAGGGTCCACAGGCCGTACTGGAGCGATTGGACATGTTAAGGTAATAAGATTATGATCGGAGGAGCCCAACGGAGAGAAAAGATGAACAGTGTAAGCAGAAGGATTAGTTGTTAGGAAAAGGTCAAGTATGTTGGAACTCTCTCCAAGGCGGTCAGGGATACGGGTAGGGTGCTGTACAAGCTGCTCTAGGTCATTAAGGATAGAAAAGATGTAGGCTTGTTCATCAGGTGGATCAGTGAAAGAAGAGGAGAGCCAAAGGTGGTGGTGAACATTGAAATCTCCTAGAATAGAGATTTCTGAGAAAGGAGAAATGGATAGAATGTGTTCCATCGTAGAAGTAAGATAGTAAAAGAATTTTTGATAGTAGAATTAGGAGATAAGTAAACAGCACAGATATATTTAGTCTGAGAATGGCAGGAAAGCCGAAGCCAGAGAGTAGAGAATTCAGAAGAATCAAGTTCAGGAACACGAGAGCAAGATAGATCGTTGCGTACATATACGCAACAGCCACCTTTGGCTTTGAAACGAGAATAGAGAAAGTAGGAGGATACAGAAAAGGGTTTACTGTCAGTTGCCTCAGACAGCTGAGTCTCAGTGAGAAAGAGAAGGTGAGGTTTAGAGGAGAAGAGGTGGTGCTCAACAGCGTGAAAGCTAGAGGAAAGGCCACGAATGTTACAGATTGCTGGGAAGGATTGCTACTATAAGTTGTTTTGGCAGGGGGGAACTGACGGATATGGGGGTGTGGGTGTGTTGGTTGCAGAGAAATGGGTGGAATATGCCATGAATGTTATCAGAGTAAGTGATAGGATATTAGTAGTGAAAATTTTGATCGGGCGGAAAATGATTTCAGTTATATCGGCATATGCTCCACAGGTAGGATTGGTTGAAGCAGAGAAGAATAGATTTTGGGATGATTTAATATGTGTAGTAAGTGGTATGGGTGATGATGAGGTAGTGGTTCTGAGAGGGGATTTAAATGGTCATGTGGGTGAAGCAGCTCAAGGTTATGAAGGAGTCCATGGAGGACGTGCATATGGTGTGAGGAATGCGGAAGGGGAAAGAATACTCGAGTTTGGGGAGGCTATGGACATGATTGTGTGCAACACACATTTTAGGAACAGAATGAGCCGGTTGATTACGTACGAGTCCGGGGGAAATAGTAGTCAGATAGATTATTTTCTGGTCAGGAGGGTTGATAGGAGATTAGTGAGGGATGTTAATGTCATAGGACGCGAGGAGTGTGTGCAGCAGCACAAACTGTTGATCTGTGACATGGTGCTTAAGGATCGAGTGATGAGGAGGACATATGTACCTAGGAGGAAAATATGGAAGCTGGGAAACCAATCAGTAAGGGATGCTTTTTATAGTGAGATGAGGAGAGTGGTGACTGAACAGGAAGCCGTAGATAGAGGCGTTAATGAACAGTATAGAGAGTTACCGATGCAATATGCAGTTGGACAAGTGGCCCACCAAGACATAAAGTAACTTGGTGGTGGGATGAGGGTGTAGAAGCTGCAGTTAAGGAGAAAAGAAGGCTTTTCCGGGAATGGAAGAAACGTGGTAAAATGGAGGAGTACTTGGCTGCCATGCGCAGGGCTAGAAGAGAGGTATACAGGGCGAAGTCTGAGTCACAGAGACTTTTACTTGATAATCTAAATCATGGAGAAAGGAAAAATATGATTATTAGGGAGGCAAATCAGGTGAAGAGGGATAATCGGGACATTGTAGGTGAGCAGTGTGTGAAGAATGACGATGGAAGGGTAGTGGTGAACAGTGAGGATATTAAAGATGCATAGAGAGAGCATTATAGTCAGTTGTTGAATGAGGAGTTTGATTGGGATAGAGAAGGTTTGGAGCCAGCTGATCCAGTGTTTGGTCCTTGGCATTTGATTGACGCTGTTACTGTGAGTGAGGCAATAGGCAGGATGCAGGTGGAGAAGGCGGCAGGTGTGTCTGGGTTGACTGCCGAAATGTTGAAGGCCTCAGGAGATACTGGGGTGAGGTTAGTCACTGATCTGATAAATATGATTATATATGAGTGTGTTGTCCCAGATGATTGGCTGAAGAGTGTGATTGTAAATGTGTACAAAGGGAAGGGTGATGCCCTGGAAAGAGGAAATTACAGATGTATAGAGCTCTTAGATCAGATAATGAAAGTAATGAAGAGAGTTCTAGAAGGTATGATTAGAGAAAGAGTGAATATCGATGAGATGCAGTTTGGGTTTATGCCAGGCAAGGGGACCACTGATGCCATATTCATTGTTTGACAGCTTCAGGAAAAATATATTGGCAAGAAAAGGGAATTGTATTTTGTTTTTGTTGATTTGGAAAAGGCCTTTGACAGAGTCCCTAGAAAGGTGGTGAAGTGGGCAATGAGAAAGCTAGGGTTGGAAGAGTGGCTGGTTAGGGTGTTATGGCCATGTACGTCGGTGCTCGCACCCAGGTAAGAGTGAATGGAGCTTTGAGTGATGAGTTTTCCGTGAATGTTGGTGTGCATCAACGGTCAGTTTTGAGTCCCTTGTTGTTTATCATGTGCTTGAAGCCCTCTCATGTGACTTCAGAGATGGACTCCCATGGGAGATGTTGTATGCTGATGATTTGGTGTTGATTGCAGAGAATGAAAAAGAGGCGGAGGAAAGATTTAAGAAGTAGAGAGATAGTATGGGGTACAAGGGCTTAAGGGTAAATGCAGATAAAACAAAAGTGATAATATCTAGGATTGGTGGCGGTACAATCAGAGGAGAGGGAGAGTGGCCATGTGCAGTTTGCCACAAGGGTGTGGGAAGTAATTCCATCTTGTGTAGTGTTTGTGATAAATGGGTGCACAAGAGATGTAGTGGTATTAGAGGTAGACTGCGAAATGATGCTGATTTCATGTGTGCGGCGTGTTGGGGAGAGCAGGTGGAGATTGTTAGGCGTGACAGGGTTGAACTTGCAGGTGAGTCTCTTAAGTGTGTGGAGGAGTTTTGTTATTTGGGAGACATGTTATGTGCCGGAGGTGGGGCTGGAGTTAGCTTGGTTGCTAGGGTGAGAAGTGGTTGGAAGAAGTTCAGGGAGTTGTTGCCTCTCCTGACATTGAGAGGACTCTCCTTACGTGCTAAGGGGTCTTTGTATGCAGCACGTGTTAGGAGTGTGATGCTGTATGGTAGTGAGACCTGGGCAGTAAAGGAAGAGGATATTCGCAGGTTTAAACGTACAGAAATGACAATGATTAGGTGGATGTGCAGTGCATCCCTGCGTGCAAGGCCTGGGGGGGGCTGGCTTTACGATGGAAGAGTTGAGAGGTAGGATGGGACTGGAGTGTATTGGTGCTGTGATGAGGAGAGGTAGGCTGAGGTGGTTTGGACATGTGGAGAGGATGGGGGATGATAATTGGGTACAGAGGGTGAGAGGTGTTAATATTGGGGGAGGGGTTGGGAGGAGTAGACCGAGAAAGACATGGGACGAGGTCATTAAGTGTGACTTAGGGGTTAAGGGACTGAACAGGGAGGCTGCCAGGGATCGAGCAGCGTGGAGAGCCGCCATTAGCTGACCAAGGTCGATGCATGCAAGCATGTTGGGGTCTTCAAAAACTAAACGAAAACGAAATGAGTTTTCATTTAAAATTTACCCTAATATGCTGCGTAAGGTAGCATTTATGTTCTACAACATTATGCCATATCCATACAGGAAAAGAGCAGGTGCCTGCAGGTGGGGGCAAGGGTAAGCTGGCATGAGAGAACAGTGCAGTTAAAGTTTTTTCCATTTTCTCCAGTTCTCATTCAATGCACACTAATAAATGCTTTGTCACTGTATTTAGTATAGGATGTATCCCAAACAAAGGATGAGTGAGACATAAATTCTTAGCTGCACAACACCCAGTCATGCAACTGCCAGCACAGTCTGAAGCAAAAAATGTTAACTGTCAGTTCTTCTAACCTGGACACATGCAGACTCATGTTTTTGTTTACACTCACCCACAGTCAGTGTGGTCTCTTCTACAGAACACAGTGTTGCAAAACCACCTACCTATGCATTCTGTGCTCACCTACTTCTACTGCATCCACAGTATTACACTCACTATATCAGTGAAGCCTATCTGGATAACGTTATGTATAGTTCTTCAGAACTGCATTCGCTTGTATTCTTATGGATCAGAGCAGGGATCCCGTATCACCAAACAAAGTGATTAAGTTTATTAAGGTTCAGTTAAGTGGTAGCTTACTTTATATGTAATGCTGGTGTAAAAAAAAATGATAATAATACTGTATACAAAATGAAGGTATGGAAATGGTACTCACATTTTGTTGGAGGGCAGCATCATGCAGTGTGAGGGGCCAGGACAGAGCTCCTCTCAGCAAGGGATCGGGAATGTATTTGATTCCACGTTTATCCTTTTTACCTCCTCTTGAGAACCCCATCAATGCTGCACCAAGAGAAAATGCTTAATACAACTAAAAGCTATCAATAAGGGCAAGTATCTGCAATATACATCTTCAACTAGTTGTTATCTCCCCAGAGAGTGCACGGATGACATGCAATGTCCTTAACAAATGAGAAAGGTTTACTAAATTTATTATTAACATTAATATACAAGCACTTTCCCCCTTCTGATAAAAGGGACATAAGTAGATTATACACTGTTTACAATATTCCACAAAGGTCTATTGATATCTATATATGATATTTGCATACTGAAAGAAAGAAAATCATTTAAATGACAAGTAGCAGACTGTAAGATCACAATAATCTGCCAATACAGTAACATGGGGACAACAAAAAACTACTTCAAGAATAAGTGCAAATTCAACGTACAGAACTTGGTGTTAGTGTCAAGAGTGGTGGAGGTGATATGGTTGAGTGCAAGATCCTTCAGGTACTCGTGTCTTGTCCGTGTTGCCATGGCAGCAAACTTTTCTGAGTGTAATGCTGCAATCTCTCCATTAATAGCTGCAGAATGGTAGGAAAGGCCTCATGATCAATACATTCGCAAAATTCTCCTTTGTAGTATACCTGCATTATCAAACAAATTTTTAAAATGTTACCCAAGGACAGAACTAAAAAAAAAACTAACCTTATAACTATTAAATAAATACATGTGAATAAAAGAGGACAAAGTTACCCCAAGTGACTGTCAAAAAAAAAAAAAAAAAAAAACATCAAATACAGTACTTGATTTAAGTTTTAACTTCATACTTCTATTGCAGCTTTTGACAAATCTTTGAGGCAAATATAAGAAATTAATTACACTTTCTTTCTTGGTATTTACGTAGACTATCTATCTATCTATAGACCGACGCCCTAATCCCGCAAAGGGTGGCTGCAGACAAAACGCCTCCAAGTCACTCTGTCAACCACCATTTGCCTACCCTCCCTCCAGCTCACTCTCCCCTCCCTCATATACCTCTCAACTCCATCCCTCCACCTCATTCTCAGCCTTCCCCTCCCTCTCCCTCCCTCCACCCCACCTGCATACACCCTCTTAGTCAGAGTTTCATTCTCCATTCTCTCCACGTCTAAACCACCTCAGTGTATTTCTCCTAATCTTCTCAACCACATCCACATCCACCCCACAACGTTCCTTCACTTCTCATTCGTCAACCTGTCCCTCCATATCACTCCACATGCTCCTCTCAAGTAACTCATTTCCACTGCTCTCACTCTTGACTTGTTACCCTCTAGCAAGGTCCATGCTTTGCTTCCATACGTCAGGGTAGGGATCACGATACTATCATGCAGTGACTTCTTGACTTCCATACTCACCTTCCTATTTCTCATCACCGCTTTCAATGAACCAACAACCTTCCTTCCCTGCTGTACCCTTTCAAGTATTTCATCCCCAAAACTTCCATCCTTACTCATCACACTGCCCAAGTACTTGAATGGTAGACACTACCAACAATTTTCAAGCCAAAACTGGTTACACATTGTTCAATATTCCAACTCTTAAATAAATGCCTGTAGAAAAAACTTGCCTCTTCACATGCTTATATAGACAAACAGACAGACAGATACATACTACAGTATTTTCAACTACTGTATTAACTGATAATTCCATCCATCATCCAATCCTATGTCGCCCCATGAGGAGTGTAGGAATCCAGTGTTAGGCAAGTTGATCATGACATTTAACCCATCATGTCCCAGCTGATTTTTCCACCACTGACCCCCCCCCCCATCACAACAATTTTGGGATTTTTTTTTTGGCTCAAACCTCCGCTTTTGGTGAGAAACATTAAAAATTCATAGAGAAATCGCCAACCTGAGCTTACAAATGTTGCTACAGGTGAGAGTCCCGTTACCTTTTCATGCTCTATGAGGGTACCTGGCTTCAAAGAAAATGAACTATGGGAGGGGGTAACTAATTCAAGCCACTTTAAAGTACGTATTTATTTATTTATTTGGTACGAATTAATATGTAGTACAAGTGTATATTGGTCTTCACACAATAATATGGGCAATATAAGTGTTGTTCACTCACCAAACACATCAACATATAGCACTTTCCTTTATGACATTACCACCTCATCACTTCTGTTTGTTTCTTCCTCTAGTTTGTTTTTTCTTTTGTCCACCTCAGGAATCACTTTCATCGTGAATTTCGTCACTGGAGAAACCATGGCGCGACATGTCTTTACTGGCCAGGTCACTGGTAACAGGTGAATTGCCCAGAAAATGGCGTGTGGGGGGGGGGGTCAGGTGGGGCCAGGCAGTATCCCCACCTGATGGTGGGTAGAGGAAGGTCTCCCACATATGCCTACCAAAAATCACCTGTGAAACTTGAAACAAGTGCAATTGCATAACGTATGGGTACGTTGACGGGTGTCACCATGACAAAACGTTGTGAAGTACCCATACGTCGTCGGGAGGCCTCAGGTTAAGATGAGAGTGCCCAGCCTCACTCATCTCTGAGTGGCATTACATGAGCACAAGACCCCAACCATCCCTTGGATATAAACCCACACAGGCTCAATCCGACTGGAACACCTCAATTAACCACTAAACCACCAGGCGACATAATTTGGTTACATGGTTACCACCCAGTGAAGTAAATAGTTTCCTGGTGTACAGGAAACCATTTGGCCTGTCACTCAGTGTAGAGTTACCCATAGGCAGAAGGAAGAGGAAAGAATGAAGGAGAGTAAGAGAGAAGAGGGAGTGTAAAGTCATCCGTAGGTAGATGAAAGAGGAAAGAGTGAAGGAATACATCATTATCAAAGGATAAAAACTTGTTTACTCATGTATCAACATTATGCATTATGCATCATTTTTAAATCCTCTAAAAAAATACATACACCACTACCAATATTTACATATAAGGGGCACCATGGATAATGGACTGCAACTTCAGCATTCTTAATACCTGTCATTCTTCCAACCAAATACCGTCTTCTAACATTTTCATCACTTTATAATATAACAGAAACTAATTCAACAAATTCTGAACATGAGGATATGTACCAAGTTTGAAATGGTGAGGGGAGTAATCGTTCCTGACTCAGAAAGCTGAGGATAGAGTACACTGCTTCTCATCTCCTGCTAAAATGGTGCACCAAGCCCAGAGACTTTCCCTTACATCATCAATGAACTGTGAACCCACTCAAACAGTGTGTTATATTTGTTTCCCAAGCTTCCTTATGGGATGTAATAGGAAACTCCTGCAATGGTAATCCACACTATACCCTCTCCTCATTGTCTGCTATGCACAGCTCGAGTGATGCCACAGTTTCAGGCATGGCTATGGTTCAGCACAATGAGTGATTTATCATCCAACTGTACTGTACTCCAAGGTTAGGAGTGTGGTCTGCAAATTTAAATGGGAGGGCTACCCACATATGGAAAAGACTATTATTCAAAATAGTTTGAACCCTCTTCTCTATTTTTCTCTGGCTATTCATGTTGGTAGGGGAGTGAAGAGACTAGACTGTGATCAAACCAACCAGGAAGAGGAGCTGTTACTAGGGGAGCCTGTATCATGTGTTAGGGTCACAGCAACTGCAGAAGTTACATACAGTTACTAGCACAGTACTGTGGTAATCCACACTGTCCAGGACTGTCTAGATGCAGAGGGGTTCTTTTGTTACATTATGACTTTTTTTTTTTTTTTACGACACAAATTACAAAAAGCTGAACATTCCAAAAGATACTGATGAAATGAGCCAAAACCATGACCTATTTCTTTACAGATGCCAGGATACCATACTTAAAAGACAGGTCATTGGCTCGTCGTTTCGTTTTTAAAGGCTCCAACATGCTTGCATGTGTCAGCCTTGGTCACCTAATGGCGGCTCTCCACGCTGCTCGATCTCTGGCAGCCTCCCTATTCAGTCCCTTAACCCTCAAGTCACATTTAATGACCTCGTCCCATGTCTTTCTCGGTCTACCCCTCCCAACCCCTCCCCCAATATTAACACTTCTCACCCTCTGTACCCAATTATCATCCCCCATCCTCTCCACATGTCCAAACATGGCTGAGGGAAAATTATTAACCCGCCCAGTCCCAACCGCTTTTTTACCCACACCGCCCCCAGAACCCAACCGATTTTCAACTTGTCTTTTTCTGGCTCAAACCTTCACTTTTGGTGAGAAACATTGAAAATTTAGCAAGAATGCGCTCACCTGAAGTGAAAAATATTCTAAACAGGTAAGAGATCTCACCTGACTACCATTTTTTATCATGTTGCGCTCATAAAATACGCTCCCTATTCGAGGAAGACTTAACCAAAACCATATAGCCTTGTAGATATTTGTTTATATGGTACAACTTTATATGTAGTACAAGAGTATACTGATTTTCACACAATAATATAGGTGATATAAGTGTTGTTCCCTTACCAAATACATCAACATATTGCACCTAACTTGGCAATGTTATCTCCTCGTTACTTCTGTTCATTACTAACTCTGGTGCCACATAATCTTTGTTCTCCACATCAGGAATCACTTTCGCCCTGAATTTCGTCGTCAGAGAGACCATGGTGCTACGTGTCTTTACTGGACACGTCACTGCCAACAGGTGATTGTGAGAACAGGGTCAGGCAGTGTTGCCTGGCTGGGGGTAGAGGAAGGTCTCCCACATAGGCCTATCAAAAATCACCTGCGAATCTTGAAAAATGTGCAAATGACGAACCTTGCAACTGACTGACGAATGATGCATGTCGGTGGGTTTCAGCGTGAAAAAAGTTGTGACGTACATCGGAGGGACCGGGCGGGTTAAAGAAACAGTTCTACAACTGATCAACTGAGTAGATGACGGAAGGAAACTACCAGTTAACTATGGAAGAACATCGATTATCCACGAGCCAGTCAACCGGAATTGGTGCTAAACTGGACAATTTAAAGAAAATGTCCAAAATCGATCAACTGAGGAAAGTCCAGGACCTAATCGGCATTTCAAATTCACCGCACAACCATCCCGCCCGAATGTTTTCATTCCTTCATCACCGAGCGTATCACCGCAGTCCCCGCCATTGTTTTGAGGCTTAACAGTGTCGTAATATTTGGTGGAATGTCACCTATGGCTCCTGGCTGTTCGTGGATAGAAGCTGATGAATCATTTCGAAAGATCATCCGATTCATGGAGAGAAATCCAGCCTAAACAGCTAATGAACTGCTTCATTTTCGTAGCTATTAACGATGACTTCCAAAATTGCCGTTGTGTAGCAATCAAACAGTCGGACATCAGGGACTTTTCACGAGGGGTAAACATGCGAAAACAGCAAACATTTCGCTCGTATCCTCCTGCTCATTTGTGAGGTTCCCAGATAATGATGCATCAACGTTCACACCAGCAAGTACTCCAGCAAAAACAGCAGCTCCACCAGTCTCCATCATCAAGCCTGTTCGACCCCCAGCCAGCCTATCTGCTCACGACTCACATCGGTGAGCCTGCATCACCCACAACTCTGTGTTTCTGAGACAATTCACTATCAAGTCAATTTGCTGTCAGACAATTCACCGTCAAAACATGGGCGATTCCCCGTCAGGACAATTCGCACCCTGGACAATTCCCCGTCAGGACATTTCGAACCCTGGACGATTCCCCGTCAGAACATTTCACACCCTGGACGATTCCCCGTAAGGACAGTTCGCACCCTGGATGATTCGCCGTCAGGACAATTCGCACCCTGGACGATTTCTATAAATACTTATTACTAATGAATCAATACTTTAATAACCATATATCAGGGGGATCCATCAATGTCTATGTTCAATAGCGCAGGCTTTGGAAAATATTTATTAGTTGCACCTTTAGTCAATAATTGTTTTTCCTCGCTGTAGTCTATCTATCTACCTATCTATTGCCAGATGCCTCAATCCCACACGGGGTGGCCACAAACAAATCGCCTCCATGTCACTCTGTCCCCTGCCATTTCACTACCACACTCCCAACTCACACCCCCCTCTCTCATACACCTCTCCACTCCATCCCTCCATCTCATCCTCGGCCTCCCCCTCCCTCTCGCCCCCTCCACCTCACTCACATACACTCTCCTCGTCAGGCTTTCACTCTCCATCCTCTCCACATGCCCAAACCACCATAACGTGTTTCTCCTAACACTTCCCATCACGTCCTCAACCACACCACAACGCTCCTTCACTTCCTCATTTGTTAGTCTGTCTCTCCATGTGACTCCACATGCTCCTCTCAAATAACTCATTTCCACTGCTCTCACTCTTGACTTCTGTCCTTCCAACAGGGTCCAAGCTTCACTTCCATATGTCAAAGTTGGTATCACAATAGTGTCATGTAACAACTTTTTCACTTCCATGCTCACCTCCCGGTTTCTTATCACTGCTTTCAACGAACCAGCAACCTTCCTTCCCTGCTGCACCCTTTCGAGCACTTCAGCCTCCAGACTTCCATCCTTACTCATCACACTGCCTAAGTACTTAAATTCACTCACATTCTCCATATCCTTCCCAACCAATCTCACTGTACATTCACTGGCTTCACTTCTCTCGAAGACCATCACTTTACTCTTCCCTACATTCACCTTTAGATTCCGTTTCTTACACACTCCCAAACTCATCTACCAAGCCTTGCAGCTCCCCTTCGTCTTCGCTCAACAACACAGTATCATCTGCAAACAACAGTACAGGGAGTTTCCAAACACTGCCCTCTCTCACTAGGGCCGGTCCAACATCCACTGCCCGACCTTGTATCTCTTTTATACATCCATGTACAGATTGAACAACCATGGAGACATGACACATCCTTGTTTCAATCCAACCTTCAAATGGAAAGATTCACTCAGTTTGCCATCCACACGCACTGCAGCCTTAGCACCCTCATACATACTCTTCACTGCCATCAACAACTTCCCATCCACTCCATATATTCTTAATACCTTCCACAAACCTTGTCTATCCACCCTGTCATATGCTTTCTCAAGATCCATGAAGGCTGCATACAACTTCTTTCCCTTCTCTAGAAACTTTTCCACTAAGGATCTAAGAATGAATATCTGGTCTACACAACCTATTCCCTTCCTGAAACCTCCTTGTTCTTCTCCAACTAATTCCTCTGTAATTTCCCTAACATTGTCAATAAGTATCCTACCATATATTTTTCCTATTACACTGAGAAGGCTAATGCCCCTATGATTACCACACACTGCTTTTTCCCCTTTTCCTTTGTACAGAGGAATAATTATACCTGACTTCCAATCCTCCGGGACTCTACCCTCCTCCCAAGCTAATCTGCACACCTTCCACATCCATTCTATTACTATCGCTCCCCCATGCTTCAGCATTTCACCACACACTCCATCAATTCCTGGGGCTTTCCCCATTTTAACTTTCTTCATTGCTTCCACCACTTCCATCCTGGTGATTTCTTCCTCTCTTCTCACAACCCTCCTTTTCCCTGCCATTCCCCAGCCACATATACTTGCATTACTTTCATTCTCTATGTTCAACAGTTCATTAAAGTGTTCTCTCCATCTGTTTACTTTTTCTCCCTTCTCCACTAGTAATCTACCATTTTTATCTTTCACACCCCCAATGACTTCGTTGGCACCCTGTCTAGCTCTCTTTACCTCCTTCCAGAACATTTTCTTACATTCCCTTCACTTTGCACTCAAATTCCTTCCAAATTCCTCATCCACTCTCTCTTACTAATCTTTTCGCCTCTCTCCTCCTCACTACATATAACTCTCTCGTCCGTCTCTCAGCTTCTTCGACGCACCTGTTCCTCATCCACTCATTATATGCTTTCTTCTTTTGTGCCACAGCCTCTCTCACCTCTTCAGTCCACCATGCTGTTCCCTGAACCCCCCTTTCGCCTTCTCTTCACCCCACACACCACCTCACATGCTGCACAGATTTCTTCTGTGAATACCATGCACACACCTTCCACGTCCTCCATCTGCTCCAATCTATATTTACCCAATCGCTCCTCCACTTCCCTTTTATATTCAGCCTTTATTCCATCCTCTTGTAATTTTTCTACCCTCCTTGTAACAAATACTTCCTCCTGTCCTTCCCTTCTTCTCTTCCTCCATCTTGTTTGGATTCTGATTCTGGCCACCACCAAGTGGTGGTCAGAAAGTCCACTCCCCCAGCCTGTATATACTGTTGCATCCATTACACATCTTCTCATCCTTTCATCCACACACACATAGTCAATCATTGCCTTCCGTTCATTCATTCCACCGTCCTCTCTTCTCACCACCCGCCATGTATACCTATGGATCATTTTGTGCCTGAAGAGGGTATTAGCTACCACCAACCCCCTCCCAGCACAAATGTCCACTAAAGCACCGCCATTCTCATCCATCTCTGCAGGCACACCCAACTCACCAACCACTCCATCCACCTTCTCATTCCCTACTTTTCCATTCATATCTCCAATCAGAAACACTCTCTCATTCCTGTAGTCGCCTGTGAATTATATTCTAATAATGTTATTGTTGTAACAGCGAGTTTGACTTGATGGCGAATTGTCCTGAAACCACCAGTCCTTGCTGAAGACTTCTTTATAGCTTTTTTTTCCTTTATTGCTGATGACCAATGGCTTTCAAAAATAGTTTCACACTGCATTTTTTTTTTAAATGTGCACCGAAACTTATTCCTGGTGAAATATGTGTGATGCTAGACGACCATCATTCACGTGTTGTTTAGGTCAAAAGCATTATTGGTAATGAGGACTTTCAAGAGGCTTAGTGGCAATCCTTGGCAATTAAAATTTTTATGGGGAGTATTAGAAGGCAAAACTAATTGGTTAGGTTAGGTCTGAATGCAGTATGCAGTGATGTGTCCAGTCAGTGAGATCGTATGTAAAAACATGTCTTGAGTATCTTAGGACAGACATTTGTAATTATCCTTAACTATATTTTTAACGAATAATATGAGGCTCATAGAACCTAACCCCCTATTTTACATGTAAATATATGTCACATTTTAGCTAACAGTGTAGTAAGGATAATTACTATCTATCTATCTATTGCCAGACGCCTTAATCCCACACGGGGTGGCCACAAACAAATCGCCTCCATGTCACTCTGTCCCCTGCCATTTCACTACCACGCTCCCAGATCACACCCCCCTTTCTCATATACCTCTCCACTCCATCCCTCCATCTCATCCTGGCCTCCCCCTCCCTCTCGCCCCCTCCACCTCACTCACATACACTCTCCTCGTCAGTCTTTCACTCTCCATCCTCTCCACATGCCCAAACCACCTTAACATGCTTCTCCTAACGTTTCCCATCACATCCTCAACCACACCACAACGCTCCTTCACTTCCTCATTTGTTAGTCTGTCTCTCCATGTGACTCCACATGCTCCTCTCAAATAACTCATTTCCACAGCTCTCACTCTTGACTTCTGTCCTTCCAACAGGGTCCAAGCTTCACTTCCATATGTCAGAGTTGGTATCACAATACTGTCATGTAACATGCTCACTTCCCTGTTTCTTATCACTGCTTTTAACAAACCAGCAACCTTCCTTCCCTGCTGCACCCTTTCGAGCACTTCAGCCTCCAGACTTCCATCCTTACTCATCATCACACTGCCCAAGTACTTAAATTCACTCACATTCTCCATATCCTTCCCATCCAATCTCACTGTACATTCACTGGCTTCACTTCTCTCGAAGACCATCACTTTACTCTTCCCTACATTCACCTTTAGATTCCGTTTCTTACACACTCTCCCAAACTCATCTACCAAGCCTTGCAGCTCCCCTTCATCTTTGCTCAACAACACAGTATCATCTGCAAACAACAGTACAGGGAGTTTCCAAACACTGCCCTCTCTCACTAGGGCCGGTCCAACATCCACTGCCCGACCTTGTATCTCTTTTATAACCCCATCCATATACAGATTGAACAACCATGGAGACATGACACATCCTTGTTTCAATCCAACCTCCAAATGGAAAGATTCACTCAGTTTACCATCCACACGCACTGCAGCCTTAGCACCCTCATACATACTCTTCACAGCCTTCAACAACTTCCCATCCACTCCATTACAATTTCAGTTAAATAAAATACACTGAAAGCATTAGGCCTATTTTATGTCCCTGTGACCCATCAAAATTCCTCTAGTTTGAGAATCACTGGTGTAAGAGGACAGGAAATGGGTGTTAATCAATTTTCCAGAAAAACTGAATTTCCAGCATTTTGAATTCCCTGTGGCTCGCGGATAATCGATGTTCTACTGTACATATTAGAGATGGACTAAAAAGACGTGAATTAAGGTGGCTAGGCTAGACAGTAGTGTGTGCCTATATTTATGAAGTAGTTGATTATTGGAGAGCTTTTAAAAAACAAGAGGACCTTTCTTTTCCTTAAAGCTTATGATCCTAATGATGGAACAATAAGGGGCTAAAAAGTTTAGTGGAGAATTGTCACATGTAATATGTGTTCTAATACTTTTTTACTAAAACCAAACAAGAACTCACATACTCTTCGTTTCGTTTTGTTTCGTTTTTGAAGGCTCCAACATGCTTGCATGCGTCGGCCTTGGTCACATAATGGCGGCTCTCCACGCTGCTCGATCCCTGGCAGCCTCCCTGTTCAGTCCCTTAACCCTTAAGTCACACTTAATGACCTCATCCCATGTCTTTCTCGGTCTACCCCTCCCAACACCTCCCCCAGTATTAACACCTCTCACCCTCTGTACCCAATTATCATCCCCCATCCTCTCCACATGTCCAAACTACCTCAGCCTACATCTCCTCATCACAACACCAATACATTCCAGTCCCATCCTACCTCTCAACTCTTCCATTGTAAACCCAGCCCCCCCAGGCCTTGCATGGAGGACGCACTGCACATCCACCTAATCATTGTCATTTCTGTACGCTTAAACCTGTGAATATCCTCTTCCTTTACTGCCCAGGTCTCACTACCAAACAGCATCACACTCCTAACACATGCTGCATACAAAGACCCCTTAGCACGTAAGGAGAGTCCTCTCAATGTCAGGAGAGGCAACAGCTCCCTGAACTTCTTCCAACCACTTCTCACCCTAGCAACCGAGCTAACTCCAGCCCCACCTCCGGCACATAACATGTCTCCCAAATAACAAAACTCCTCCACACACTCAAGAGACTCACCTGCAAGTTCAACCCTCTCACGCCTAACAATCTCCACCTGCTCTCCCCGACACGCCGCACACATGAAATCAGCATCATCTCGCAGTCTACCTCTAATACCACTACATCTCTTGTGCACCCACTTATCACAAACACTACACAAGATGGAATTGCTTCCCACACCCTTGTGGCAAACTGCACATGGCCACTCTCCCTCTCCTCTGATTGTACCGCCACCAACCCTAGATATCATCACTTTCGTTTTATCTGCATTCACCCTCAAGCCCTTGTGCCCCATACCATCTCTCCACTTCTTAAAACTTTCCTCTGCCTCCTTTTCATTCTCCGCAATCAACACCAAATCATCAGCATACAACATCTCCCATGGGAGTCCATCTCTGAAGTCACATGAGAGGGCTTCAACCACCATGATAAACAACAAGGGACTCAAAACTGACCCCTGATGCACACCAACATTCATGGAAAACTCATCACTCAAAGCTCCATTCACTCTTACCTGGGTGCGAGCACCCATGTACATGGCCATCACCACCCTAACCAGCCACTCTTCCAACCCTAGCTTTCTCATTGCCCACTTCACCACCTCTCTAGGGACTCTGTCAAAGGCCTTTTCCAAATCAACAAAAACAAAATACGATTCCCTTTTCTTTCCAAAATATTTTTCCTGAAGCTGTCGAACAATGAATATGGCATCAGTGGTCCCCCTGCCTGGCATAAACCCAAACTGCATCTCATCTATATTCACTCTTTCTCTAATCATACCTTCTAGAACTCTCTCCCTTACTTTCATTATCTGATCTAAGAGCTTTATACCTCTGTAATTTCCCCTTTCCAGGGCATCACCCTTTCCCTTGTACACATTTACAATTACACTCCTCAGCCAATCATCTGGGACAACACACTCATATATAATCATATTTATCAGGTCAGTGACTAACCTCACCCCAGTATCTCCTGAGGCCTTCAACATTTCGGCAGTCAACCCAGACACACCTGCAGTCTTCCCCACCCGCATCCTGCCTATTGCCTCACTCACAGTAGCAGCGTCAATCAAAGGCCAAGGGCCAAACACTGGATCAGCGGGCTCCAAACCTTCTTTATCCCAATCAAACTCCTCATTCAACAACCTGCTATAATGCTCTCTCCATACATCTTTAATATCCTCACTGCTCACCACCACCCTTCCATCATCATTCTTCACACACTGCTCGCCTACAATGTCCCGATTATCCCTCTTCACCTGATTTGCCACCCTAAAAATCATATTTTTCTTTCTCCATGATTTAGATTATCAAGTAAAAGTCTCTGTGACTCAGACTTCGCCTTGTATACCTCTCTTCTAGCCCTGCGCTTGGCAGCCAAGTACTCCTCCCTGTTACCACCATTCTTCCATTCCCGGAAAAGCCTTCTTTTCTCCTTAACTGCAGCTTCTACACCCTCATCCCACCACCAAGTTACTTTATGTCTTGGTGGGCCTCTTGTCCAAGCGCATATTGTATCAGTAACTCTCAAGAGGTTGTTCTTAAGGGCTCTATACTGTTCATTAATGCCTCTATCTACGGCTTCCTGTTCAGCCACCACTCTCCTCATCTCACTATAAAAGGCATCCCTTAATGATTGGTTTCCCAGCTTCCATATTTTCCTCCTAGGTACATATGTCCTCCTTCTCATCACTCGATCCTTCAGCACCATGTCACAAATCAACAGTTTGTGCTGCTGCACACACTCCTCGCTTCCTATAACTTCAACATCCCTCACTAATCTCCTATCAACCCTCCTGACCAGAAAATAATCTATCTGACTACTATTTCCGCCGGACTTCTTTGTGTAAATCCATAATACTGCTTAACACACCATCCAAGATAAATGAATACCTCATTCTCAAAAAAGTCACACCTATTGTCCCCCTTGCTCCTTCACAACACCTATTTTGAGCATTAAACTCTATAAACACCTTACTGATTACCCTCACACAGCAAGCAGGTGATTGTATCAACTCCACACCATCTACATATGGCACACTTCTCACAACAATAGACATTAGTAAGACCTCTATTTTGAGCATTACACTCTATAAATACATTACTGATTACCCTCACACAGCAAGCAGGTGATTGTATCAACTCCAAACCATCTACATATGGCACACTTCTCACAACAATAGACATTAGTAAGACCTCTGATGCCATCCCCTGACAGAAACTAATCACCAAGATTTTCAACAGAAGCAACACCACCACCAAACCCAGGCTTGTCAATCATTTATGTGTCAGATAAGCACAAACTGTTTATCCGGTAGACAAGCACATTACATTCCAGGGCACGAACATGAAATCACCCTAATGGAGTACTACAGGGCTCCGTTTTCTCACCAACACTCTTCAACCTATACATGCATGATTTTCCCACACCCCAGCCACCCACAAATATTACTTCATATGAAAATGGCATCACTATAACAACCACACACCACAATGCAGACATAGTATGACCACTGCAACAGGACTACCTTAACATGCTGAAGATTTGGACTGAGGACAACAGGCTGATGATACAAGGAAAGACTTCAGGTAACAAAAAGAAACACTCTCCTTACTCTACAAACAATGCAGTTGATCAGTGTTATGCCTCCCTGGCATGGGCTCCCATCCTATCTGATACAGGTCTCCCTCATTACTAACAGGGGTTACAGTCCTTACGCAAATCCTGCTGATACCAATTTTTCAGAGGTCATTTTTAAATACTCATAATTCTTATTGGTAGCATGTGGTGGTGACCATCAACCACTCACTTGATGTAGTGCCGCCTACTACTTCCTTCACCATACTCTCTTAAAGACCGCATTTTTCTGAAGTTATGTTCCACCCCAGCCACAATTTGGGGTTGATTTTTCAACTTATACCAAGGTAAAAATTTTTCTTACAGATTTGAAGAGCTGAACTTACACACCTGAAAATGCCAATCTCAGTCCCCTAGGCCTAATGGTTACTGCAATACCATCCATCAAAGATGATAAAAGTCCCCCTTGGCAGAATGAGAGAAAACAAAAAAATCGGGGAAATCTAATTATCCCTAGAAAACCTTGCCCAAGTCACTGGAAACTGTTTCTATTGAACTTGGTGTAGGGGTTTAAAAAAAAAAAATCATGTATGGATATACATTACAGTCAAGTTGTCTATGGCGCGCAATTTCATGATGCAAATTTCTATGACACGGCAAGGTGGCAAGGTGCCAGAACAAAAAAATTGAACCACACGAATAAAACACCTATGGCGCGACGGTGCGGCAAGGTTTGAAACGCCCGGGCAAATTCCCCAGGTAGGCGGCACGCTCCCCTGTTTGTAAACAAAGAAGATGGAGACCACTGAAGCTCTATACTACAAAGTGCTCCAATTGTGGACTTTTTTCTCTCTTATGAGGAGGTTAAACTTCACCAAATTCATTATGTTAAATAATGAAACATTAATGATTCTTTGGGTAATGTGACTAGTTTATAGGTTTGTTCATAAAACCGCTATGAACTGGTTAGTGACGAAGCACCTATCTCTGGGCTAAGGCGAAGTATAATGCCTCCCATCATCACATCACGTTTATAAGAATGATTATTAAAGTGTTAAATGTAAGTTTTGTTGACAGTTGAGCATACAGACTTTATCAAATAAACATTTTTCAGTCAGTTTTCACCAGGCAGCTTCCACCATCTGTATTGTTTTGCTTTTGCTCAGCAATCAGCTGACCGACCAAAACTGATGGCAGACAATGCCTTGTGAAAACTGATTGAAGAAGTTTATTTGATAAAGTTTGTATGTTCAAGTGTCAACAAAACTCACATTTAACACATTAATAATCATTCTTATATACATGATGTGATGATGGGAGGCATTATTCTTCGTCTTAGCTCAGAGATAGGTGCTTTGTCACTAACCAGTTCATAGCGGTTTTACAAACTATTGTATTATGCCCAAGTAGACACAAGGCTGATCACCCTATCATTTTTTGTGCCTATTGTTACGTGTAATACATGGACTGACTGATTGCTTGACTGTGTGCCTGTGTAAAGTGGGGGCAAAAGGGAAAAAGTGGGGTGAGAAGGGAGACTTTGGGCAACCGTCCAGAACCAAATTCCATTTTTCCCATAAGTATAGTTATTTCTATGGCACAATTTTCTATGGCGCAGAACTGTTCCAAAACCAATTAGCCGCGCCATAGGCGACTTGACTGTATATATATATAAAACAGTATTTCCTCATATTTCAATGCATTTTACGTCAACGCCTTGATATTCGCACTAGAAAAAAGTTTCCGAGTTTCACAATTTGCTTGCTTCCCTGCACTTCCACGCTACCAGCTGGCAGCCGACACTCAGCAGACAACGCAAATTGATGCTCATTTGTCACCTAGTAACTAGCCCATCCACCCTCAACACACCGGTTTCGGAACAATTTGCCGTCACAATAATAACAAGACAATTAGCCGTCATTAATGAAGACAGCTATGAGTGACCCTAGAATATAATTCAAAGGTGACTACAGCGAGGAATAAACAAGTTAATTATTGACTAAAGGTGCAACTAATAAATAATATCCAAAGCCTACGCTATTCAACATAGACTTTGGTGGATCCCCTGAAATTTAGTTATTAAAGTACAGTAAACCCTTCACAAGTCGAACTTTTAGAAGACGGAATCTTCGGTCAGACGAACTCAGGCAGACCACGTATGTAAGTAGGTCAAAATGCTGAGGTACGGGGACAAATGGCGCCAGGTGGACACGTGGTGCCAGTCTGCTGCTTGCTTTTGGAGACATGGTCGTGCCATTCTGTCATCTAGTGCTGAGAAGTCCTCCCTTTTTTTTGCCTTCTGCCTTGCCACGGAAGGTTCAAAGCGTAAAAGAAGTGATCCTGGCACCTCTAGTCGTAAGGGAATGCAGCTTAAAAAAAAAAAAAAAAAAAAGTGTGTGCGTGTGACTTAGTGTTAAGTGATCGTGATTAAAGCTCAGTACTATTATTACTGAAAGTATTACATTGTAGTCTAGTATAGTGATTACATTTAAGTTTAGTTCTTAATGCAGGGTGAAATTAATACTGGGTACTGTTTAGAATTTACGTTAAAGTGTGAATTCAGCCACCTCCACCACCTCCGTCTCCAAAACAAACTGCCGACGGATTGTACTGCCTCTAACGAAAGATAAACGAGGTGCACTGAATTGTTCCTTTTTTGTCTTTCTTTATTCATTTATACACTGTATATGCTCCTTTACTTTAGTGTTGAAAAGACAAGTAATAAGTATTGTTTTTGCAATTTGGGGGGTGAAAATCCATCTCCAACACATGCTGCCGACAGGTCTGTACTGCCTCTGTGAATGATTTTCTACCAATTAACCACTTCAGTACCATGATGTCTTTTTCTACTTTATTTATGCTTCCTCCAGCCAATTTTATGGCACTCAGGACTGGACTCACGTACTGAAGGGGTTAACGAAGGCTGTACCAACCCTGTGCACTTCCACAGATCCTCCCTACACTGAATAAAATCGTCTGGTGGCAGCAAGAACAAAATGAAAATACACCCGGCACTGAAGGGGTTAAAGGTATATTAAATGCAGTAAATTGTTTTTTGTCATAACTTATTTAATTATAGGCAATATGCTCCTTCAATTTAGTGTTGAAGACAAGTAATAGGTATTGTCTTGGCAGTTTTGGGGGGTGAGAATTTGGTAAGATGGAAAATTTCTTAATTTGAACCAGGGTAGAGCCCGATGTAGTTCGACTTGTGAAGGGTTTACAGTACTGATTAATTAATAAGAAGTATATTTATAGAATGTCAGGGAATCGTCCAGGGTGTGAATTGCCCTGACAGGGAATCGTCCATGTTTTGACGGCGAATTGTCTCGGAACCATCACACCTTCCCCTGCCACTCAAGCCAGACTTCACTTTATTTCTGGTAAGGATTTTTGGTATTGCAGCTCTTTATAACAGTTTTAATGTCTTTTCAAGTACATGTTTATTGTGTTATGCTCTTTTAGCACTAGTAAACACTCATTCAATTTTAGGTAGGGCCTGTTTGGTGTTATAGTATTTTCTGATAGGGTAGGTACATCAGAGGAAAATTCTGCATTATACATTCTCTCACCACTTCGAAATAGTAAATGTGAAACAAGTGGTAGCGAAGCAGTAGCCAATATTCATCGATCTGGTAACCGTGCAAGAAGGATGGGGATGGAAGAGGGAGGAGTAGGAACTATAAGCTTCCCCACCCTTCCACTTTCCTTAACCTCTCCCCTCCCACACAGTGGTACCAGACATTTGAGTGTCTGGCTACTGCTTCGCTAATGGTGGTCTCACGCATAAAGGTCTGAAAAGGTAGGCAGGTGTATAAGACGAAACTTTCCTTGGGTGTAGATATCCCACTGGAATGCTCCTCTATTTTTCCCACTGATTCTTAACTTCACACTTCGACATTTCACATCTCGTGAGGTTTGGGGGGGAAATCCAACCCGCGAAAAATGAGGAAATACTGTATATAAATATATATACTGTGTGGACTGCAGAGGTGAGAGAGGCTGTGGCACAAAAGAAGAAAACAAGTAATGAGTGGACGAGGAACAGGGGCGTTGAAGAAGCTGAGAGACGGACAAAAGAGTTATATGTAGAGAGGAGGAGAGAGGTGAAAAGATTAATAAGAGAGAGTAAGAATAGAGTGGATGAGGAATTTGGAAGGAATTTGAGTGCAAAGTGGAGCGAATGTAAGAAAATGTTCTGGAAAGAGGTAAAGAGAGCTGGAGAGGGTGCCAACGAAGTTAGTGGGAGTGTGAAAGATAAAAATGGTAGATTACTAGTGGAGAAGGGGGAAAAAGTGAACAGATGGAGAGAACACTTCAATGAATTGTTGAACACAGAGAATGAAAGTAATGCAAATATAAGTGGCTGGGGAATGGCAGGGAGAAGGAGGGATGTGAGAAGAGAGGAAGAAATCAGTAGGATGGAAGTGGTGGAAGCAATGAAGAAAGTTAAAATGGGGAAAGCCCCAGGAATTGATGAAGCGTGTGGTGAAATGCTGAAGCATGGGGGACAGATAGTAATAGAATGGATGTGGAAGGTGTGCAGATTGGCCTGGGAGGAAAGTAGAGTCCCGGAGGATTGGAAGTCAGGTATAATTATTCCCCTGTACAAAGGAAAAGGGGAAAAAGAAGTGTGTGGTAATCATAGGGGCATTAGCCTTATTAGTGTAATAATAAAAGTATATGGTAGGGTACTTATTGACAGAGTTAGGGAAATAACAGAGGAATTAGTTGGAGAAGAACAGGGAGATTTTAGGAAGGGAAGAGGTTGTGTAGACTAGATATGCATTCTTAGATCTTTGGTAGAAAAGTTTCTAGAAAAGAGAAAGAAGTTGTATGCAGCTTTCATGGGTTTGCAGAAAGCATATGACAGGGTGGATAGACAAGGATTGTGAAAAGAATTAAGAATATATGGAGTGGATGGGAAGTTGTTGAAGGCAGTGAAGAGCACGTATGAGGGTGCTAAGGCTGCAGTGCGTGTGGATGGCAAACTGAGTGAATCTTTCCATTTGAAGGTTGGACTGAAACAAGGATGTGTCATGTCTCCATGGTTGTTCAATCTGTACATAGGTGGGATTATAAAAGAGATACAAAATCAGGCAGTGGATGTTGGAGCAGCCCTAGTGAGAGAGGGCAGTGTCTGGAAACTCCCTGTACTGTTGTTTGCAGATGATACTGTGTTGTTGAGTGAAGACGAAGGGGAGTTGCAAGGCTTGGTAGATGAGTTTGGGAGAGTGTGTAAGAAACGGAACCTAAAGGTGAATGTAGGGAAAAGTAACGTGATGGTCTTCGAGAGAAGTGGAACCAGTGAATGTAAAGTGAGATTGGATGGGGAGGATTTAGAGAATGTGAGTGCATTTAAGTACGTGGGTAGTGTGATGAGTAAGGATGGAAGTATGGAGGGTGAAGTGCTCGAAAGGGTGCAGCAGGGAAGGAAGAATGCTGGTTCGTTGAAAGCAGTGAAGAGAAACAGCGAAGTGAGCATGGATGTGAAAAAGTTGTTACATGACAGTATTGTGATACCAACTCTAATACAGTAATCCCTCAAATATCTGGACGTCCAATACCCGGACATACTCACTATTCGGATATTCTGGGCTGCCCAACCCCCAAAATGCAAAAAAATCCGAAAAAATCGATTAATTTTCGATTTTTTGGGACCGAGTCATTTTCAATTTCCCGTGAGAGCCGATCCCCTCTGTTTACACTCGTGGCGCCACTATCGGTAGCCATTACCCACTCCCCTCCTCCCTCGTGAACAACTCCGAAAATGGCAGCCGAAGTGATTGCTTTTGTGGTGATACCCTACCTCCTACAGTGCTTGATACTGCTCTTCACCTTCTTCATCATGTGTGTGATGATGGCCCCGCCTCCTGAGAAGAGGAAGAGAGTGGTTCTGACTCTGGAGAAGAAGAGGCAGATATTGGACAAGGTGGACGCTGGCTGGTCAACAGGGCGCATCTTACGTGAGTTCAACCTCCCTCGCTCCACCTTGTTTGATATCAAGAAGTCCCGAGACAAACTACAGCAGTATATGGCTGATTTCACATCGAAGACCAGACGAAACATGCAGAGGAAGGTGATGTTTACTCCTTAGTATGCAGACATCGATCGCTCCACGGTGATTTCCTATCGACAACAACGAGCTGCTGGTGTGTTGGTACGTGGAACAGAGCTGAAAGCTGCTGCTGAAAAGTTTGCAAGGCTACACGACGCACCAGACTTCAAGGCATCTGAAGGTTGGCTCTTCGCTTTTAAGTTACGACACGGACTTACCAACCGTAAGACCCATGGCGAAGCTCTGGACGCTAACGACGAAGGAGTAGAACAGTTTCGGCAGAAGGTGAATGGCTTGATTGATAGGGAGGGCCTCACTCTCGGTCAAGTTTACAACGCTGACGAAACTGGCCTATTTTATCGTTCAATACCCACAAACACTCTCGCTGAGGAGATGGAGAAGCGTTTACCTGGCCCCAAGCTCTCGAAGCAATGTGTGTCTGCTTTGTGCTGTGCCAATGCTAACGGCTCAAGCCCGTTATTGTAGGCCGTGCAAAAGCAGCCTAGGTGCCTTCGTGGGTTAATGAATGCCCTTCCTGTCGTGTGGTATCATTCTCTGAAGGCTTGGTTCACAACTAAGATCTTCAAGAATTGGTTCCACCAACACTTTGTTAAGGAGGTCATTCGTTATCAGATGGAGACACTGAAAATCCGACGAGACCAGGTAAAGGCCCTCCTGATTCTTGAGAACGCACCTGAGTATCCGTCAGACAAGGAGTTGCTGGCAGAGAATGGTCGCATCAGGTGTCTGTTTTTGCCACCTAGTACAACTGCTCTCATCCAACCAATGGACCAGGGAGTGATTGTGGCAACGAAGAGGCTATACCGACGGAAGTTTTTGGACGAGGTGATGGTTGCGTACGAGGACGAGGACGATCGCAGGGAAGGACCTGACATGCGAGGACAAAAAACACTCGAAAACATTCGCCGGTACACCCTCAAGTCTGCCATCTACAACTGGGCAAATGCATGGAATGAAGTCTCTGTCAAGACTTTAGAAAATGGTTGGTCTCGCCTACTTCATGGAAGTGACGTGGTGCGCGATTTTCTGGGTTTTGACGTAGAAGACTTTCATGCAAGGCTTCGTACGGGTGGAGACGATGTGGATGTTGACGAAGTGCGCGAGTGGTTGGATGACGACGAGGGCGATCCTGGGTGTCAGATCATGTCTGATACCGAGATCGCATCTACTGTTGCTGGTCCCAGTACCCACCAGGAAGATTCTGACGAGGACAGCGACGATGATGCGGACTCCTCACAGGTTGCAACTGCCCCAACGATCCCCAGGCTGGGCACAATCCGGCACTATGTGGAGTTCGTCCTTGACTACCTAGAACACCCGGACTGCGACAGAGAGATCGGGTCATTGGAATTGGCGAGTCAAGTGCGAGGTTTCAGGCAACGGATCATTAATCGTCAAAATCGTCCTCCTCTGCGTCAATCAACCACTGAGAGTTTTTTCAGGCCAGTCAACCCTGCCGTCGACCACTCTCGCTCCACACCAACATCTCACGAAGACAGGCCTTCTAGCTCGGTTCCACAGCCCAGCACATCAGGCACGGCTGAATCACCACTGGATGTTAGTTTGCGTCTATCTTCGGAGTCCTCTGTAGTGGATAGTGTATCACCACATCGCACCAAGATGCCCCTACGCCACCTGCATCAGCTCATCTCGGACTCTGACAGCGACTAAATTCTCAGGGATCGTCACTACACCACACGGGAATTTACTGTTGTGTACAGTGCAGTGAAGTGATGTTATTCCAGATATAAAAAAAAAACCTTGGTGAAAGTGTTGGTGAGAAGTGCTGGTGATTCTCAATTGGAAAGGTGCGTCAGGTGCAACGTCTTCCTGTCAGAGTCTGAGATGATACAGCGGGTTATTACAACAGGACGGCCGCTTTTTGTTCGTAAGTACCCTAACTTCATGCCTAACCTGTTTTCATCATGCTGTACATGTGTTAAAAAATTACCCTAAATGTTGATCATNACACTTTGTTAAGGAGGTCATTCGTTATCAGACGGAGACACTGAAAATCCGACGAGACCAGGTAAAGGCCCTCCTGATTCTTGACAATGCACCTGCGCATCCGTCAGACAAGGAGTTGGTGGCAGAGAATGGTCGCATCAGGTGTCTGTTTTTGCCACCTAATACAACTGCTCTCATCCAACCAATGGACCAGGGAGTGATTGTGGCAACGAAGAGGCTATACCGACGGAAGTTTTTGGACAAGGTGGTGGTTGTGTACAAGGACGAGGATGATCGCAGGGAAGGACATGACGTGCGAGGACAAAAAACACTCGAAAACATTCGCCGATACACCCTCAAGTCTGCCATCTACAACTGGGCAAATGCATGGAATGAAGTCTCTGTCAAGACTTTAGAAAATGGTTGGTCTCGCCTACTTCATGGAAGTGACGTGGTGCACGATTTTCTGGGTTTTGACGTGGATGACTTTCATGCAAGGCTTCGTACGGGTGGAGACGATGTGGATGTCGACGAAGTGCGCGAGTGGTTGGATGACGACGAGGGCGATCCTGGGTATCAGATCATGTCTGATACCGAGATCGCATCTACTGTTGCTGGTCCCAGTACCCAGCAGGAAGATTCTGACGAGGACAGCGA